>JAJLWU010000109.1:0-26571 GCA_030570855.1 Tardiomyces digboiensis | reverse complement strand
CGCTCAGCGTAAATGGACGCAGTCGGCCCACGTCAGCTATGGATCGCCGCGTGTCTCCCAACCCGATCTCTCGAGGGTCAACTCCCGCAGGGGGCCGACCGACGAAGCGACAGAAGACCGGCCCCGAAGATCTGTTACTCAACGCGCGGTCCAGAATCGCTGGTACGCCTGTAACAGTGACTGGTGGCGCTCAGCACAACGCTATAACCTCTGACAACGAAGAGGAAACTCTGTATTGTACATGTCAGCGTGTTTCGTTTGGAAACATGGTTGCGTGCGACAATCCCGATTGTCAGTACGAGTGGTTCCACTACGAGTGCGTTGGTCTAAAGGAGCCTCCAGTTGGCAAGTGGTTCTGCCCGACCTGTGTCGCCCAGCGAAAAGACCGATAGGAATCTATCTCACTGTCCATCAGGTTCGACTATCTATTTATTTATGTGCATGACTGAATGAAATCAACGTCCCTATTCTGTCTCGTAGCAGTTTCGTAAAAGCCGTTGAGTTACGTAATGAATCAGTAAGCAGCATGCACAATAGCCACATTGGAAGTGAAACTGCAACAAAACTACGGCATGTCAGTAAATGCAGACAAAATTGAACTCACGGTTGACGGAGTTCGTAGTTTTATTCAGAGAAATCACGGCGCAGATGAACTGAGGTCTGTGTTTGAGCGGATCATTGGGCGTGATGACGCCACAGGAGACTTGATTTACAGTCTACTACAAGACTCGACTGTTCGCAAGGCTTTTGTTGACTTTGCTAATGAGAATACAAGTTCCACTGTGGTCAAACTATACAACCATGGGGATAGAGACTTGAGATCAATTGCGTTAATAATGGCGGACTTGTCTGAATCGGGATCATCCAGCGCCCTCAAAACTGCTCTGAAGCTAGGCAAAAGTGCATACAGAAACTGCGAGCGTGGCCATGGCAGTGCAGTCCTAAAAGTTATACTTCGACAAATTGGTCTCGACAGACCATATGATTTTAGGGAGGTGCTATCGACTGTGGGGTTGTATGCTGATAGGAAATTGGGCGAGCCAGCAGTAGCCCAAGTGATAATGATTATATCAAAATGTGTAACACAAGACGCGCGCGGGGCTGCTACTGTTCTAGAGGAAGTGGTAGACGATCTTGTACTGGCAGATACAGTTGATTCGCTTGTCACTGCTTTCACACTGGTGTCTCTACTGTTTAGCATCAACCAGGCGGTGGGGCAGCAGCTGTTTGTACTAGATTGTATTCAGCAACGGCAATTCTCTGATAGCCATCTGCTTTCGGAGGAGGTTGTCGTGGCTGCACTAGAGGCACTGTCCTCTGCCTGCACCAGCAAAGACTCGCGTGCAGTGGTTGCCAATAATTTCTCGCAGATGGTCAGGGATGCGTTCGAGGCGTCAGACAAGCCACTGGTGCGTGCCCTCGCGGCATCGATTCTAGTCAAAACACTGGCAAACACGAGCACCCAGGGAGACGATTCGGCAAGAAAAATGCTCGTTGACCTATCCCAGGTGTTTGAAGATGCGATTGCTGAATACGAACCGTCAAATTATAAAACAACAACTAAGAACGACGAAATTGTGGAGCATCCGGAGCGTTGCATAGTTGGAGTAGCGTTAGAGGGCCTGGCATACACGTCGCTGCTTCCAGAAGTTCAGCGCAGAGTAGTACCTGAAATGCTTGCAAGAATTACTGGCAGTGATGGGGCACCAGCACCCTGGATCTATTGCGCTCTATCAACTCTGGGATCGATCACTCAGTATCGACCCAAGCTGTCGAACGAGCAGGAAAAAATAAGTGAACTGAAAAGTTATGCGGGTCGCAGTCCCATCGATGCGGAGATGGACCCAGATGACATTGTAACGGCTCGGTGCACAAAGGTCCTAGAAACTGGGATTGTCGCCAATATTGCCAAGAGGTGTCACACGTATACGGCCGCGTCGTTATCAGCTGCGTGCACGGTTGTTCGTAATCTGGTCACCAACAAGGCTCACCGTGGAAAGTTTGTGCAACAAGGCGGATTGGCCGCAGCGACGTTTATGGCCATTTCCAACGACAAGATCGACGAGCGATCCCGGACAATAGCGGCTAGTGCGATAGCCAAGGCGCTGATATCAACGGACCCAAACATTGCATTCAGTTCCAAATTCTCCCCGCTCTCAGTAATTGGGCCACTCGCCCACTTGCTCAATTCTGACTGCTCCGATATCCCACTGCTAGACACGTTTGAATCTCTCATGGCACTGACAAATCTTGCATCTCTTGGTGATGCAACTGCTGCGCGTATCGTCACTGAAGCTTGGACTAATATAGAGTTGTCCCTCACGATCTCCAACACGCTTGTTCAGCGGGCATCTGTCGAGCTCATCTGCAACCTAGCGGTGGTTCCGGCGGCGGCACAGCACCTGCTAGATCCTTCGTCGACCAAGGCTAGCAGCAATCTTGAGTTGCTAGCAGCTTTCACTGATGCAGATGACCGTTCAACGCGTCTGGCTGCGACTGGGGCTCTCGCCATGCTATCAGAATGGGCAGTGGCTCCGGAAAGTATGGGCACCAACTCTACTGTTCTAACACGTTTAGCCAAAGTTCTCAACGAAGAAACGGACCATGAGGTCATTTTGCGAGCGGTCGTCACTCTAAGCAACTTAATTGTTGGGGCTACTGATGGCAGCGAGGTATCGGATCAAGTTAAAAAGACAGTTACAATTACCGGTGCTTCCGATGCCCTTCGCAAAGTGTCGCGTGAGTCCAAAGACCCGGATGTGCTCTCGTCTGCTATGGAAGCACTATCACTTGTATAACGATCTGTTCGATATCCGCTGTATTCCTACGATTAATGCAAATATATATTGAAAAATATAACCAGCCCGTTTAAAAATGGCGCTCACAACCAGCCACAACTAACACAGGTTCACAGTGTACGAATTGCCCAAGCCTAGAGTGGCGCCGCAACCAGTCATCAAGGCGGAGCACAGCCGATGACTGTCTCATATGAGTGGCGCTGCTCTAAGTAACGTGACGTTAACAGGCCGCCGAATACCTTCGCCGCTCATGCGGGTTAGGAACTTGTGCCACTGCGCTTAGAGAGTAGTAAAATACATTCATCTCTTCTTGCCCAGTAGGAGCAATCAACAACAGGCAGAAATGCCTTCGGAAGTCGACAATGGGTCAGAGCTTGAAACGCTCGTGGACGCGCGTGGCACCCTGTCGAGCCCTCAAGAGTCGAGCGACCAGGTAGCGGGAAGGTTCACCAAGACAGGCTTGGATGCCGGAGCACCAGAAGACGACGACCCTGTTGCTGAACTGATTCATGCGTGTCAAGTTGGCGACTTAGATCAAGTTATACGTATTACAACCAAGGGAAATGTCAGGGCGGATGCCGTAGCCAAGGATGGAACTACCCCATTACACTGGGCGGCAGTTAACAACCGCCTTACAGTTTGTGAATACCTAATAAAAAACGGGGCCAAAGTTGACGCCAAAGGAGGCGAACTGCGAGCCACCCCGCTGCACTGGGCTTGCCGCAACGGCCACGTATACATTGCCCATCTACTGATTGACAATGGCGCCGACGTCAACAAGAGTGACATTCAAGGATTCAACGCACTGCATTTAGCGACACACTCGTCCAACGTCATGCTGGTGATTTACTTGCTTCACGAGAATGTACAAGTTGACAGCACCGACGAAGAGGAGAGGACGGTCGCCCATTGGGCAGCGTACCAAGGGGATACATTCACGCTCGATGTACTGCTGCAGTGGAAGGCCGGTCTCGAGAATGGCAGAGATAAGATGGGATTTACACCATTACATTGGGCTGCTGTTCGTGGCCACGAACCGTGTATGAAATTGCTCATAGAAGAGGGGGCTGATCTCAATGCAAAGTCCAACGAAGGCAAGACACCTGCGCAACTCGCAAAGGAAGGCGGCCGTCACCCGGAATCACTGTGGAATCGAGCACTTGCAAGCACCGGCCGGTTGGAAAATGGACAGAAGAAACGACTCTATCTCACAAAGAAACAAGCCGATTTCATTATTTTCACCTCGCCCCTTCTCATTATGCCAATAGTGTGGGGAATTTTTGGCCATCTTGCTTGGTTTTATGCATTTCCATTGTCGCTTCTGGTATACTATGTGTTCCTCAAAGTGCTCAGCAGGTTTGTGTTTTCGCAGGCCTACTTTCAGAATAGTGGCCAACTTCTGACATCGCCATTTCTTTCGGGAGTTTTTTTCTCTAGCGCATTTTACACTGCAGTGGCGTATTTGTATGATATTTTGCCTGCTACGTTTGGAAATGCCTTCTTTCTGAATTTGGCATTCCTTGTGTCCTTCTCGCTCTCCATGTACTGCTTTTTCCGGACCATGATGTTGGATCCGGGCTATATTCCGCGAGCATCGTATTCAGAACGCCGTGACTCGATCATGGAGTTGATTTCAGAGGGGAAATTTGATTCCGTCAACTTCTGCCTGGCAACGCTCACTGCCAAGCCAATCAGATCCAAATACGACCGCGTATCCAAACAGCTGGTTGCTCGATTTGACCACTACTGCCCATGGACAAACAACGTTGTTGGTTTGCGAAATCATCGGCTGTTTGTTATCTACGTTTTAAGTCTAGGTGTTGGCCTGGTGCTGTGGATGCTATTGTACTTCGGCTCATACCCCGACGCATTGCCCGATGTGTCTAGCCAAATCATCTGCGGTATATACCCCGACGGGTTTTGTGCTCTAATCACCTACGCTCCATCATACACGGCTCTTGCCGTGTGGGACTCATTCCAGCTGGTCTGGGTCACGCTACTTGCTTTTGTACAATTGTACAATATTTCACGAGGCTTGACGACGTTCGAGTCAATCAACTTACACCGGTTTGGCCGGGTGGGAACAGAGCACTTTTCGTCGCTACCGGCAGATCATCCCTCTAGTGCTGCAGCTCGTCTCAGCGCTGTTCAGTCTGCATCTGCCGAAAGTTCATCGCCGAAAAAGTGCTGGACTCCCTTTTTGCGCGTCCTCGGAGTCGATCAGTTTGCTGTTAGTGCCCAAGATGCGTTCGTCAAAGGGGCCCGTTCGCGGGATTTCCCAACAAACTACGGAATTCGACACAACTGCATGGACTTCTGGTTTCCCAATGGCGATTATCTTGTGTTACGAGAACCCCCTGGAGGATACTCGGCACTCGGGGGCAACCCGGTTGACTATTATCGGCTCAACACGTACCCCAAGCGATCCGGTTCTGCCGGCTACAGCCAAGTTTAGCCCAATGTAGATCTTTGCACTACTCTCATTTGTTAATAAAAATAATTTGATGAAAAAATTGTGCGACCAACTATATTATGAATCTTGGGATTCTCTTAGTCGCCGTGAGGGCAGCCGACGCCTGGGCCCTGTTGGATATTGTCTTTCTTGGAGTCGACGTGACTTGCGCGTTTGACGAATTGGCGCATCTGGTTTCCTTCGCTTGAGAGTACTATCCGGCAGATACACTTCGTCCGACGACTCATCCTGTGGGCGACCGCTTTTGTCTGTTACGGACTTTGGCGGACGCCCGCGCCTACGCTTTACAGGAGTGGTCTCCACGCCACGATTACTCACTTGTGACGGATGCAGTGGCGATGATAATGATTTTGGTGGGCGGCCAGGTCTCCGTTTGACTAGGGCAGAAATTGAGCTGAGCTCGTGTTGCACCTTATGCGTGCGGTTACTGGCTGCAGCTTGGCGATAGAGTGGCGATGACTGGTCTCCTCCCTTGATTCTCTTCAAGAGCCATACACTGAGCCTGCGAGGGTTTGCATGGCTGGTTTCCACAGGAGTAACAGCTGGAGCTAACGACTGACCGCCATTCGACTCTGTATCGGAGTCGGGTTCAGGTGAAGACGCAACAAAATGGTGAGGGTCAATGTTGTCGGGCTCGGGACAAGTCGATGGCCAATATGAATTGTAAATTTGTGCATGGCGGTAGCAACGAGGGCAGAGCGTGATTTGCTGATTACGAAGGTCTGTCGTGGCCGGGAGGTACGGAACTTTGCAGTTACGGCACCGCCAGCACTTGTCTCTGACATTCGGTTGGTTCACGAATTTGTTGTAGAGACTGTAGAAAGCGCCGTAGTCGCCTTGCTTGCGAGGTGCAGACTGGAGGACGAGGTGCTTTCTGCGCAAGTTGCGCCTGGCGATCGGCGGAGGAGATGGCGACTGACTAAGTGCTTGTTGCTTCTGCGTTAGCAACACTCCTCGTGTAACGCGCCGGGGTGACGCTGCCAGCTCTGGCGTCGGCTCTTGGCTTCTTGCTTGCAAGGATGCAGAAAGTAAGGAGGTCGCATCAGAATGAAATTCATATTCGTCTCCCGTTGGCGGTGTGCTGGGGCGAGAGCCCATGGCTGAGGATGGCCGAGAGCTCTGATCATCGTCACTGTCATCACTTTCTGAGTCAGAAGAAAATTCACCACTGGCATTAAAGCCGTTGCGTGCCAACACCTCACAAGTAGCACAAAGGCACTCTCTATTTTTCCAGCCAAAGTAGTTTTTCGAGTACTCCACCGTGATCTCCTCGCCAGGGTATATTGTGCGCTTGGCACAGACAGTCATTGTTTCACGACACGACACAAATTTTGCGTTTGCCTCACAATCATGGTTCACAAACCGAGCCGGCCCAAGCATCAAACAATTAGAGCCGAGTCTGCTCGAGTTTAGAATACTAAAGTCCTTGTTTTGTGCCATTTTGAGTTGCTCCTCGTCTTCTTCTGATAGCGTCACAAGAATCCCCGTCAAGTACTTGATTTCTTCGCCTTCCTGAAATACTTTGCGAGATATTATACATGCCTCATCCTCGCCACTTCTGGCTCGGTACCTATCAGATACCTCGACGCCAAACGCGCAGTCCCTAGTGTACATCAATAAATACTTTTTGACATGCTTTTCAAACTCGGCCACTTTTTGACGATCTCCAAGCCGTCGTATAAACGTCTGAATTTGTGGGAGCGCCGTAAAACGAGCAACTGCGTTGGATACATTGACCCGATCTCCTTGCAACTCGCTGCGAAAGATGTCAATTAGCGCTTCTTGCGTCACTCCCCTTATTGGCTTATATTCTCGAACCTTGCGCACCCCTTTTCGATACCAAAGCCTTTCGATCAGGCAGTCCGTCAGAAGGTCATCAAACTGGCCGAGTTCCGTGTATGTGATCATAGTTTTGTATATTGCTGACCCAATACTCCTTCCCTTGTCGAGTTACAACCTATAAAGTCGCCCACTTTACCATGCCTCTTGAGCCCGTTAAAGTGTCGTTAGTGGACTTTTTCCACCCACGCGTATAATTCTGGTTAGGCTGCCCCGTGTGCGAAGCGTTATCCTCGACAAGGATGTAGCCTGTTTTCTTCTGCACCTCGCCTGTGCGTTGGTTCCTGCAATACCTGGGAATTCGGTGCACGATCCGTGGCAAGGGTTGCACCCCAGGACTTTTTCATGTCGGATCACGCATTGACAGCTGAATATGCCCCAGTTTTCTACACCTTTTGTAGGTACTCTACAAGAGAACTTAGTCGTAACAATTTATGGTCAGCGTATAAACGAGAGACGCAGGCCACGGTTTATATAGGCAGTATGCACATGTGTGCAGCATAAATGCGGCTGAGTACCAATACTTACGTCACTCACTGCTTGCATTTAAGATGGCGGCGACCCCGGCTACAGAAGCGACGAGTGCTAGAGACGCCCATGTCATGAGTAGCAAAACGTCTGCATTGGTCCGTAGTGGACGAGTGCTTGGGGCGAAAGTGAGGGACCCATACAAGGGGGGGAGCGAACGGGCGACGGCAGGAGTCGCGCTGGCACCAGAAGAACCTGGAGCACTAGCAGGGGCGGCGACGGCAGACACAGATGGAAGGATGCTAATGGTTCCAGCACGACTTGATTCACCGCCAACAAGTGAGGTTTCTGTGGACAGCGTCTCGTCGTCAACGTCAGATGAGACTGCTGCTGTGTTAGCATGCCCTATCTGTAACGAGTCCATGGTATCGCTGGCACAGCTAAACCGGCATTTGGACGATGTGCATAGCGAGGTGGAAAAGACAGAGCAAGAGCAAGTAAAGTCGTGGTTTCGTAAGAAGATGGAGAGAGCCCGCAACCTGCAGTCGGTGGCATCGGTGTTAAACTCTTCGTTTGGAATAGCTGAGACCACTGCACATCTCAACAGCTATCTTGCAGGATCCCCAGCTCCAGAATCACAGAGTGGAGTATCATCTGGCACATCTACCCCGACAATACGTGTAGCTGGCGACGAACAGGTGACTCGAAAGCACTGGCACAAGCGCACGGCCGCAGATGTCTGTGGGCATTGTCGCCGAGCGCTGAATTCAAGAATTGGATGCGTGCACTGTAGGTGCTGTGGAAAGGTATTTTGTTCCGCAGATACTAGCTATCGGATGAAGTTGAACCCGCAAGCAAAGCATGATCCAGCTGGCGGGATTTGGTGTAGAGTTTGCGAAGGTTGTTACGGATCGCGCGACGGATGGAACGACAATAGTGGTATGACGCGTGATTTATTCAAGGATTTTACTCGTGCGAGACGTGAGCATGTCGACAAGGCTGCACTTGAATCCAATCGCTTGGAGAAACGGCTTGTGCGCCTCATCACTCGTCTCGACGAGATTCCCGCAACCACCGGAATATTTGGCGTGGCAGTGCTCCGTAAGCGCAGAGAGGTAGAACAAGAGGTAGCGGTGTGGGAGTACGACAAGGACATAACAAAGTGCCGGCTCTGTGCGCAGAAATTTGGGTATACTCTTCGTAAGCATCATTGTCGTGTGTGCGGACTCGTTGTTTGCGCAGACTCGCGTACGGAGTGTTCGCATGAAGTGCCGCTATCTCAGCTGGCATCTAAGCTTGCCACTCGCTATCGAGTATTGTCCCATAACAACGACGTAAGCGTGCGGATCTGTCGAACTTGCCGTGATATCGTGTTTGGCCGAATCAACTTTTCAATCGAGGCTGAACACAAGCCACATCTGTTTGAGCTCTATGACACGCTAAGTCTTATCCGGTTTTCGATAGAGCAGACCTTGCCACGGTTTCAAAAGCTCATGGAGAGTATCGGTGATCCGACGGCCGCCGACAGCCTGTCACACAATACGATTGAAGAGGCGTCTTCTGCGAGGCGCAAGCTGCTGGACTCATTTTCGCGCTACGACTCGGTAGCACGCAAAATCATTGCGATGCCAACCCAGTCCAAGACTGAGGAGCGACTCGCCAAACAGATATTCCAGGTCGCCGCTCAGTTTTTACAGGAGCACATGTTACCACTCCGGGCATTGCCCAAAATCCTTGGTAAACAACATGTCATTACGGTAGACGATAAGAAGCAACAAGCAGAGGTATCTAACCTACGCAACCAATTGATTGTGATGGAGGAGCAGAAGTTCCTTGTGGAGAATATGATAAAGGAAGCAAAGGACCACCGCAAGTACGACGAAGTCGTTCCTCTAGAAAAGAGCCTTGAAGACCTCGAACACGAGATCAATGGCATCCGCTCTCAGCTAGGAAGCTTTGTCATGAACTAACGAATGCATTTGATGTAATGTTGATTTTACACTCTGAACTGGACGTAGTCGATGCCTTGCTGCTGCGAGGCTCTCTCACTCTAACACTGTGCTGTATGTAAACTTGCTGACTTGACTCGAGGGCAGTCTATGAGACTTTCGTATTAATATCTGCCTGCGTGGTGGTTGCATTTGAAGTACTCAGCTATATGCGGCTGAACACGCAGCCAGTTCCTGCTCTGAAAGCATCCTGTACCCGAATTTTGTAGCCAGAGTCTAGTAACGACTTTTGCTGAAAAAGGATGGGACCAGCGGAGGCTGAGGTTACCGATGTAAGCAGAACGATAGCTCTGTAATAGAGGAGCTCCAAACTAACCACAGGGTGGTGGACCCTCCGACGACCCAAAAGCCGTACGGTCTCTGCGACGGAGAGAGCTTAGACAGCGGAACTTGGCAGCCTGGGAAGGTGAAAATGGTAAGTCGGCACATTACGTTAGCTCAATTTATGGAATAATGTGTAATTCGTAGATAGTGGAGCTTCTGGGAACGCCGGCTAACAATAGTTTTTGAAGTGTCAAAATCGCTGGATACGAGTTTAAAGAAAAACACCGCGTTTATCAAACGATGCCGAGTGGCACTGGCAGATGAATCGCTGAAAATCTTGCTTAATGAAGTGTCTAGCTTATCTCTGGAGAAGTACCTGACGGAAATTCTGTCGGCCCTGGTAGAGGGGTTTACGAAGTGTAAGTCGTCGGCAGACATTTTTGCAGGCGTCGAAATAGCAAGCGCATTACACCAGCGATTCAGCACAAAGTTTACACCGAGATTGCTTTCTTACTTTTTGCAGGGTATATCCAATCCGCCGAGGGGTACGCTAAAAGCCCTGGCCACAGACGCGCGACTTCGCGAGGACCAAGCGAGAAATAATCGGCACAAGATTGTATTGCGGGTTTTGATTGAACTGTGGGTGGTGGGGGTATTTAGAGGTGTCAATGATGTACACTCAAATGGAGAAGAGGTGCCAAAATATGCCTTGCAAAAGATGGACAACGGCTTCGTGGCTCCTCCACCGTTATCTGCTCTAGAAGAAGTTGCAATGTATGATTTGGAGTACTTTACTGCAACTCAGTTAATGATTGTGCTTCTCAAGAATTATGGTGGCCTTCTGGCTGGCGTGAAAGAAAAACCATATGAAGCAGGCTTCACTTCGGATGATATCAAAGCGCGATTTCGTAAATTATTCGAAGAATACAACAAGATGCTGCAAAACGCTCTCGCTTCAATGGCCCATGAATTGTTGCAAATGGAGAAGCGCAATGAACGGAGCTTCATTCGGATTGGAAAGGTGATGGAAGACAAACAGGAGGCGATTGAGGATCTTCTAACTCGATTTAGAGAAATGGAGGCAGCATGCAAGATATTGAGCGACCTTCTTGGCATGCCAATGCCAGAATATAAAACATCGATAGGCAACGCCGAGAGCGAAGTCCACATTAGTATAGGAGTTTCGGCAAATGACGACTACGACGCAGGAATTTGGGATGATGAGGAGCAGCGCAAGTTTTACGAGGATATCTTGGATATTACGTTCCACACGGGTAAGGCGTCAGAGTCTGCGGACGCAGAAACCGGGAGTGAATTACATAGCAGACCCGACAATTTGGAGAACACTACGAGAGATGGCGATGATGACAACGTCGATGAGGTCATGAAGGAACTTGATTTCCTCATGCTCAAATCAGGGACGGCCGAGTCTGAAACAAATGTGAACTCGCTTGGTGCCAATGGCATGGGAAACACGTCCGCAGAGGGTGACGATGATATAGTGTTGGAAAGTGAGATCGATGAGACGGCTAGTCAAGGTGATGAGGTAGACGAAAATGCTGTTGCAAGTGCTGGAGCGCGAGTCGCCGACATTTTAACTAGCCTGGCTGCTCAAAGCTCTCGAGCACATGTGGATGCCATGGCTCTGGAGTTTGTCAGATTTAATAACAAAGCGACTATTGCTCGCACGATTAAATTTTTTAAATCAGAGATCTCGATACATGACCACTACTTGCTTCCATTTTATGCTCGTTTTCTGGCAACGATTGATCCAGTATTCCCAGAAATAACGAAAGGAGTACTAGAGTACCTGGATTCATATTTTAAATGGTTACACAAACGCCGCAAAGCAGCAAACTTGGAGAGTAGAAGAATGTTCAACATTCGGTTCATATCGGAGCTGACAAAGTTCAATCTTGTCCCGAAAATTATGATCCTTAACAAATTATTGCTCATGATCGAACACCTTGACAGTTTCAATATCGGCAATATTTTTGCGCTCTTTGAGGGCTGTGGTCGCTTCTTGATGCGCAAGCCGGATACTCATCCGGTTCTTGTCAAACTTTTAAAGTTGCTAGAGCAGAAAAAGAACGCAAAGTACTTTTCCCCAGAGGAGAAAACTATGCTCGACGGCGCTGTATCCTTTCTGAACCCTCCCAAAGCAGTGGTTAATGTCAAAGAGCGACCGGTTATTGAGCTCTATATTCGGCAGCTTATCTACAAGGACCTGGATCGCGATACAGCAGATGCGGTGCTTCTTCAGCTTCGACGCATGGACTGGGATGATCCGGACGCCTATCGCGTATTATTAAAAGTCTTTTCCAAAATCCACAAGGTCAAGTACAGCAACATCCCATACATGGCCGGATTCCTCAAGTTTTTGGAACCCTACTACCCGTCATTCGCTGTGCATGTCGTCGACCGTCTTATGGAGAATATCCGCCGTGGTGTCGAGGTATTCAACTTTGAGGCTAAGCAGCGAAGGATTTCGGAAGTCTCCTTTCTCGGCTGTCTATCTGATTGCCAGCTCGTTGATACTGAGCTATTGTTCGATACTCTTTTTATGTTGGTACAGTTTGGCTATCCACAGAATCAGCCGCGTCCAGACTATTATAATGAACTGGATCCGCCAGGCGACTTTTTCCGCATTCGGCTCGTCTGTTCGCTTCTGGAGGCTACTGTTGACTCGATTGATCGTACCAATAAGCGATGGGACCTGTTTATCAACTTTTTCCAGTACTACATCTACACCAAGAACACTTTGTCCATGGACATTGAGTTCCAGATTCACGATACATTTGAGATGCTAGGAATTTCTCTTGTATCAGACATAACTTCTGCGGCTCTTGCACTACGCGGAGCTCTCGCGCGATACCGAGGGATTGAGATTCCAGTTTCCGGTGATGCTGCAAGTGAAGGCAACGAAGGTAGCTTGCAACCGTCAGAAGTTGTGGTAGACGACAAGCAGCGGCGGATGGAAGAAGCCAAGCGGCGTGAAGAGGCTCGCATTGCAAAAGTGGCCCGTCAGGATGCAAAGGCTGTCAGCGACTTGGAGAAAGAATTTCAAATGGTTATGGCTGAGCGTATGGATCGTAAAGCCGACAAAAAGGCTACTGTTTTCGATGAGCCTGTCCCCACGTTGACTCACACAGACTCGGACACCGGCGCGACAGTGCAGTCGTCAACACAGGAAGGAAGGGTCGGTTTCATGTTATTGACGAAGAAGGGTGCCCGGTTACAGACCAGGTCAGTTCAAGTTCCTAGCAATATCAAGTTCGTATCGTCTGTTGAGGAAGAGCGAGCACGTCTCCAGAAGGAGCAAGACAAGATTCGTAATATTGTGCTCAACTATGACTACACCGAGTCGAAGCAGGCACCGATTCGACGGATAGTACAGCCGATGATACCTTCAGTCAAGTACACTCGCCGCAAAAAGCTAGACGCAAACAGCATCCCAGATGACCTATAATCTCTAAGATATGCCATGGTACTTCAACATTCTCTCTTGCACCCGAGGACGTCGTTGGGATTCAGGGTCTGCAATCGAAGGCAACAAAACATTAAATTGTTTAGACATCTATGTGAATTTTCGTTCTTCAGAGCTCGCAGGGCATACCAGTACCTGTCAAGCTCCAAGTCAACTACAGTGCTTGGGCTAATATGGGCAGAAGCACTTGCATGTAAAAGAAACGTGGACAGCGCGATATTTTGCTTGCTGCCCAATCACTCAGTTAGGCAAAGGGGCAATTTGCTGAACCAACAACCATACTCAGATACGCTACAAGCAGGTTAGTCCACGCAGCCTAATCGCGCAATGCTTAACGGAATACGAGACATTTGGATATCAATAGTACTCACAGACGAAATTTTACGCCAGCAATCGCAATCAGAGGTGTGCCGACGCCGGACGACGGGCCGTCTCACAGACAGTGAGAACTAAAACAGTAATATCGTCCGGTTTGCCGCCTTGAGAGATGAAACCAAGGTCCTTTCGAAGCTGCGCTGCAAAAGGTGAGTTGATATTAGGATCCAAAGACGCATTCATTGCCGTCCTAACAAGCGACCGCGCAATCGCCTGGCATCCATGAGATGGATCGTCAGAACACTCAATGTGGTCCTTGTTACTAAAGTGCCATGACTTGTACTCAAGCATGCCGTCGGTCACAAGGCCCAAAATCTCATGAGCATAGAGGTTGTCAGTCAATCCATCAGTCGCAAACACAACCACGTCACCATGCTCAAGATGAACCTGGTCCATATCGGCGTCTGAGGGCAAGTCACAAATTTGGCGTGAAGAGACATGCTCGCCATGCTGGCGCAGCATCTTCTTGGGCACGATAGCCAGCTGGTACGGGGTGTTGAATTTGTGAGTTTGAGGCTCTGAGCGACAATATATACGGCCCTTGCGGAACACAAAGAAGCCGGAGTCTCCGAGGTTGGCAGTTCTCATAATTCCCGTTCTGGAGCTCACGACCCCAACGCAAGCAGTTGAGCCACCCGCAAACTCTTCTCCTTCCTGGAGCATGGCATGGAATGACGTGTCTAATAAATAAAGAGGTGCAAGAGTTTCGCCTTGTCCATCATTTTCCGCAAATAGGGACGCCATACGTTTGCACAAGCTGTGAGAAAACCGTGACGGATCTATTCCTATCGTAGACCATCCGCCCACACCGTCTGCCACTCCCAGAGAAATAGCACCTTTCTCTGGACCTTCTTTACTCCATTTGGCTCTAAAAAACGAGTCTTCTCCACTATTGGCCCTCTCTAGCGGATTCCTTTTTACGTCATCATCTTCATCGAATCGGCTCTTTGCGGCATACGCCTCGGCTATCTTGAATGTGAACTTTGGCGGCTCCGGCGTCGCTGATGTCATCGACCGTCGACTGGCACGAATACCACACAAACCCAACCGCACGTCCCGACGCGCCACTGATCTCAGGCTCGTCAAAAACATTCAACTTGAGCCATGCCTAAAAATCGGGGACCACTTGATATTCAACAATTTTTGCACGGCTAAGCGGCTTAGCCGCGCGCTAGCCATCGAGCGACTTGGGCCGATTTCGTTTGAACATACTCCATTTCTTAATCTAACAGACCAATAGTATTAAAAAAAACAACAACAAAATAATGCGACCATGGGACGAGACATTCTAGTCAGATCAACACATGGTTTTGTGGTAACAACTTCCACACAAATCCTCGTAACCTGCGCCACGATGTAAGCAAAACCCACTAGTGGAAACAAAATATATATGCTATTAGGTGCGATAGTCGCGTTATCAGACGGCGACCGCCGACTTTCATAAATAAATACACGGGCGAAAATGTACGCCACAAAATCCGAGTTTAAATCAGTCGTCCTCGTCGTCAGCAGCAAGGGCAGCTGCTGCGGCAGCTGCCGCGGCTTTGGCGCTCTGTCTTCGACGACGGCCGCCGCCATGATTCTCAGATTCGTCCGATGCTGGGGCCGGCGTCTCCTCGGCAACTGGATCCGGATACTTTTGCATTATATCCTGCAGAAAGTCAAAATGCTCAGTTGTGAGAACCGCTTGCTTCAAGTGGGCGGGTGAAACGCGCTTGGCATTGCGCAGACGCGCTTGATTGCAGCTTTCATCTACAAGAGCTACCATGAATAACTCCAGCGCTTTGGCAACCACCACAGGCGTAGCCTGTGCGACTTTTCCTATCTCCTCATCGCTTTGCATCAACCTTTTGATACGCGCCTGTGTCGTCAGTTGGCTGAAAAAAAAAAGCCTTAATGATTCCAACTAGCGCGACCTAGCATCTACGAATAGAGTACAACATTCTGCCCCTAAATGTTCCTCGGCGGGCCCTAGGGTGGCCGTCACAAAGACAATGCACAACGTCATTCGTCTTGCTGCCACGCGGCACAGAAATCACAGTGCTTACAAAGTAAATTCTAGACTTACCACCGGGAATCGTGTTTTAATTTCTCGTTTGTTATTCATTTGCCAGTAACGTATCTCGCTAATCGTCTCCAAAACTTCAAGTACCGGACTGCCACTGTCGGCTCGCGGGTGGCCCACTTTATATATTTTTCGAGAGGGTGGTGTCCTGCCGTGCGGACCGCCGCATGGGCTCGGAGGGTAACTATCCAAACCCGCCATGGATCGACAGTAGTTTCAGAAATACAACGGTCCGCAACTTTAATTTTAGCTCCAAACAGTTGATAGCGTTGCAGGTTTTCAAATAACAATTCGGCAAGAGGACAGACATGTTATGCCTCGAACTTCTTGAGTACCAAAGACGCATTTGTGCCTCCAAAACCAAACGAATTGGTGAGAGCTATGCTGATTGGCCTTTGTTGAGCGACCCGAGGAGCATAGTTGCATGTGAATCCCTCGTCGGGGTTGTCTAAATTGGCGGTCGGAGGCATCGTGTCGGTATTGATAGCTAGCACTGTGAATAGAGCTTCCAGCGCCCCCGCTGCCCCAAGAAGATGGCCCGTCGCACCCTTTGTGGACGACACATTAATGCCCGACGGGTCACGATCCAGTAAACGACATATTGCCTTGTTTTCGGCCGCATCGCCTAGAACTGTAGACGTTGCGTGGGCGTTTACATAGTCTACCGCAACTGGATCAATAGAAGCAGACTTCAATGCCGCCTCCATGGACCGGTAGGCACCATCACCGTCTTCCAGGGGAGCCGTAATGTGGTACGCATCACCGCTTAGCCCATAGCCGACGATCTCACAGTAGACATGCGCCCCGCGCGCTGCAGCGTGATCCAAGTCCTCGAGAACCAAGACAGCTGCTCCTTCACCAATTACAAACCCGTTGCGGTCTTTATCAAACGGGCGCGAGGCCAGTTGCGGTGAATCGTTGAAATCTGTTGACAGAGACTTTGCTCGAGCAAAACCAGCAACCGCCAACGGATGGACGGCCGCTTCGGCAGCTCCTGCCACCATTACCTTTGCCATTTTATTGCGAATGAAAGCTGCAGCATCTCCAATGGCATGAGCGCCTGTGGTACACGCGGTGGAAACGGCATGATTCGGTCCTCGAAAGCCGTTTGCAATAGCAACGTGACCAGCTGCCATATTATTGAGGAGATTAGGAATAAATAGAGGGGATACCTTTCTGTACCCGCCGGTGTTGAATGCTAATGCGTTGGAATAAAGAGCATCTAGACCACCGATCCCCGATCCAATGGCAACACCGGTGTTATTTAAGTCAGCGATTTCTGTTGGATTCCAGTCCGCGTCACTCAATGCTTGTTTTGTCGCTGATAGCGCGTACTGAGAAAACAGTGGTGTTCGTCTTAGTGATCGTGCGTCTATCCAATCCTCAGGTGTCCAACCGCCTTCTTCTGCGGCACCTTTTGGCACAATTCCCGCAACTTTAGATGGCAGGTCGTCCCATTCTTTGCCCAGGAGCTTGACAATCCCAGTATTACCCTTGATCAAATTACTCCAGGCATGCTTGACCCCTATTGTCAGTCATTCAATTTGCCACAGTTGTAAACATCTAAAGATATCATTACTCCACCTGGTATGTAGCTCGCTAGGAGGTGAAACTCTTCGCTATAGGGAGGGCATCAGAAAATCCACAAAGGGCCGAGAAAACCACTATAAAGACTGTCCAGCTCGGTCCACAGCAAAAAACAAACTTACCCACTCCTAGGGGGCTCACGCAACCGAGTCCTGTGACTACAACGCGAGACATGACGCTGCCAACCCGAACGGGTGAAGTTGTAGTAGACAACCTTGACTCATTTACTGATTTTCACTGATCAGTTCGTAACTGGCTGGTACACATGTGATCAGGAAGCAGACAGAGGAGCAGCGAAAAAGGAGGTTCAGACAACGCCAGAGGATACTTATCAATTGGCGGAAACTCAGAGTCACTGTCAGATTGGTGTTAGTCGGAGTTGTAGCCAACCTGCACCGGGCAGATGGTACATAGCTCGTGTGGCTCCAAACATTTGCGGGAGAGGTAGGAGTGGTGAGAGTATGTAGTTTGCCCTATGGCTGACATGATCTAATAGAATCTTACAGGAAACCAGGAATGTTACAGGGCTTTGGGTGATTACCAAGCGATGCTCCGTATAACAACAAAGCAATCCACATAGGAATAAGCCAAAAAGGCAGTGAATCAACTTAGTCAGGCTAGGGTCGGATAACTCAGGTTTAATCCTTGAGAGTATTCCAATAGCAATAACTGACTGGCTGTATAAATTAGAGGCGGTGTGTAAAGTGTAAGTAACGGACTCGGGTCCTACACGGCTGACATGATAGCCGCTATCGAGTCCCAGGATACACTCGGGTATATCGTGGCACACGCGGCTATAATATACAACGCCCCCACATACAACTGAAGGGACGACTGAAAGAGGAAGACCAAGGTGAAGACTAAAGAAAATGGGGCCCACAGCTAAAGAGGACACAAACGAGCGAGGATACCATCTGCGTGAGCAAACGGCGCAGAATATCACCCTTGGCGGTGATATCCCGTTCCAGATCCCTGAGTTTAGAAACCTTGAGGACAAGCGAAAGTGGATGTTGCAGCATATGGCAGGAGCATTCCGCGTATTTGCCAGAAAGGGCTATACTGAAGGCTCTGCGGGCCATATTTCGCTTCGTGATCCTATAGATCCGGATACGTTTTGGATCAATCCGCTAGGCGTGCACTATGCGCTTCTCAAGGCGAGCGACATGGTCCAGGTTGATGAACAAGGAAATGTAATCGGTGGCAGTCGCCGAGCAATCAATGCTGCCGGATTTAAGATCCATAGCGCGATTCACAAGGCTCGTCCCGATGTTATTGCTGCCTGCCATACTCATTCCATTCACGGCAAGGCGTACTCATCGTTTGGCAAGCCTTTGGACATGCTAAACCAGGACGTGTGTATCTTTTACAAAGCTCACTCGGTCTACGACGACTTTGGGGGTATTGTACTTGAGGACGAAGAAGGTGGTAAGATCGCAGAGGCTCTTGGCAACAACAAGGCGGTGATTCTCCGCAACCACGGCCTTTTGACAGTTGGATCGACCGTCGATGAGGCCGCTTATTTATTCACCCTTATGGAAAGGTCATGCGAGGCACAGCTTCTCATCGATGCAGCAGCTGCGGGTTCTGGCAAAAAGCCTCGTCTTGTCAGCTCTCAAGATGCCGAATACACGTACCAGGCTACGTCTGACCCAGATTCGCTCTATCTCGAGTTCCAGCCGGACTTTGAGTATGAGATTGCAATGGACAATGGCAAATTTCTTAATTAGTAGTGTAGTTAATGACTCACGAAAGAAAACGTTGACATTCATAGAGCCCGTGTCCAAGCCGCAGATCGGCCGTAGCTCGGGGCGGAACACCCCACCTGGGTCATAACCTGGCGTATCATCGAGATAGACGTGCTAAACTACCAATTTATCGTTTAGAAGTTTATACTCCTCTACCTCAGTAAGCGATCACTGTCTGGGCTAGATTTGTTGGCACGGCAATCTCTGGCAAATGTCGCACGGCTCGGTGACGCGCACGGCAGAATCAGCCGTGCTTGCGGATGCGATACCGAAACGGACATTTTGGTGCGATATTTAAGCAGTTTTGTACTTGCTCTAGTGTATCTGTATAGTGTAAAATGGGCAATAATTCTGTGGTTATTATTGGATCGGGCGTCATTGGTCTCACAGTGGGTTATTATCTAAGGCAATTGCATCAAGACGAGATCGACATTACCATCGTCGCTCGAGAACTACCTCGTACCGAAAATGAGCAAGGTGACGAGTGGACAGCTGGCCAGTGGGCAAGTCCTTGGTGAGTATTTATTGAGGTTTTGTTAAAAGTCTGAAAACAACAAGCTGACCACAGGGCTGGAGCAATATTTGCTGCCAGCATGAACGGCGATAATCCTACACGACAGGAATTCGAGTTGGAAAGTTACAAACTTTTCTGGAAGCTGGGTCATACTGAAGTCATGAGTGGTGTCCAGATCCGACCAATCCGCCAGTTTTGGGATGAAACTGTTGGAGTGAATGAGAGTGATATGTGGATGAAGTCGAAACTTATGAACTGGCGAATGCTGGCGCCAAGCGAACTTCCCGAAGACCGCCACGGAATCACCGGAGGATTCGAGTTCACGGGAATGTGTGTTAACCCGTTTTTGTATTTACCGTGGCTCCGGTCGAGGTTAGAGGAGCAAGGTGTCAAATTTATAAACCGCCACGTCGCCTCAGTCACCGATGCAGTTAATATTTGTGGATACTCAAACCCAGTGGTTGTTAATGCCACTGGACTGGGTGCGAGGGAACTAAAAGGTGTCGAGGATTCCAGCGTTTGTTCAGTTCGTGGTCAAACTATGTGGACAAGGCTCGACTGGGGTGACAAGCCCGCTTACATACGCGAAGGGAAGGAATATACTTACGTGATTCCTCGGGCGTTCTCAGGAGGAGTGATATTCGGAGGAATATCTGAAAAAGATAACTTGAATCCTAAACCTGAGGAGCCAACCAGACATAAGATTCTCCGCAACGTGTCGGCTCTAGAACCAATGGCTGTGGCTGCAGCCCGATCAATTCCAGACAGACCGGGCGAAGTCACACGAGGCTTTGCAGGACTTCGCGTAATCAAGGATATTGTGGGTTTTCGCCCTGGTCGCAAGGGTGGAATTAATATCGCCAAGTCGGTGGTTGATGGCTATTCCGTTCATCACTGTTATGGGTTCGAGGGAGCCGGGTATATCTATTCTGGAGGTATTGGCCGGTACATTGCCAAAAATGTAATTAGTGAGCTATTGAAAAAGCCAAACCGCACGCAAAGCAGGCTGTAGCTGATGTCCATATCGAACATGGGGCCAATTGACTACCTACCTGAATTAATCTAAGCACCAGGCGCACCATAACCCGTCGGTGTCGTACGAGCCACCAATAGCATCACCGGCTGCCCGGCGGCATGATGATATTGCTTACGGTTGCCTCCGCTGGCCGGCCCATACCGGGATAGCCTCGTCTTTCTTTTCGACTCTTGTCGACGCAACTCACTGGCGCATGTGGCTCCACCCTGCAGGTTATTACCAGTGTCTGAATTAGCCTGTTACGAGGCATTCTTGGACCCCTGGCCGAATGTTTCTTGTCTTCCTCCGCGACGGTGTGTCAAGGTATCTGGTGCTCTCATGAACTTGTGGCGGTATTCTCGCCACATCAAGATCTTGCATGGTCCAGGAGACCTTCCTCGAAAACTACCACTCTGTCGGCGGAGCTGGCAAAAAAGCGATCTCAATTTAGTGTCGCGTGAGCGTCTATGGCGGCAATGCCATTACACTTCATCGCTAAACTGGAACGTCCCAACCCCTGTGAAATTCTGTCACATGTAAAAATCCATGTCTCACACCAAAAAACAATTGTCGATCCTCCCCGCAATCTCGATCCAACAATGCCTCACCGGCCTTCGCCGACGAGCCTATTTGGCAGCAGGGTTCAACGATGGGAGCCCTGATACCACCCTGACCCGTATCGCCCACTGCCGCTGCTACAAACCTTGGGCTGCAGATTACGTTAGCCGGACGCCGACGTCTCGTGGGCACAATTCAGCACGCAGAGAGTGCAGACTCGTGCATTTTACGGAAAAAAAGTGTTCCGAGAACAGCAGTTGACAGCTAACCGTCCCAGATCGACGTACACCGGCCACCAGGCGGTCGAGAATGCATTCGCACAGCGCCTTGTATGGCCTAGAGCGTTCCCACGGGCCTTGCATATCGGCCTGCCACGACGCTATCTTGACAAGAGTGTCAAAGCACCGTGATAAGAGCATCCCGGCGGGATCCCGTCGGGAGTTCCTGATATAGGGCTGATAACGCAGTTGACCAGCTTGCATCGCCGCTTGTACCCCACAGACGGCATTGCAGGACTCTTTTGGCTCTGAAATGTTGGTCAAAACGATATTTCGACCTCAGAGCCCGTGTCAATCGATGCTGGATGTGATGCGGCACCAACGTGCTAGGCTTTTTTTTTGCGCCTACATGCATAAGCGTTAGAAATCAAACCGGGCTGGCCAATGACTGAGCGGTAAACTGCCGTTGCCATGGTGCAGGCCGCACTCGTACCCTTATTGGTAAGTAGCAGCCGCGCGCATCTCCTCAGAGGGCTCAGAGGGCTCAGCGGACTATAAATCTTTTCGGAGGTCCCATGATAACCGGGTTTTCGGACAAGGAAGTGATTCCTTCACGCTTACACACGGATATTGTTATTTTGCTGTAAGCCGGAGCCTGTTGATATGTAAGTACGGTGCGTATTGGGTGTTGTGGCCGTGGATCGACTAGTTTTCGGCGAGGTGTTGATGTCGGCTGTAAAATATAGTTTATGATGTGGATTTCGATACTGACGGCAGAGTAATGTCTTCAATGGAGAGCTTAGAAAAGCAACCGGTGCCAGCGGCGGGGTTTGATGACGCACCAGAGGTGGAGTCATTCGAGCACGTAAGGACTCTTGGGGTTTTCAGAAAATTCGAGCATTTTGCCCAGCACACCCTAAAAGCTGAAATCCGAGGTATCGATCGGGTCCCGCCTGAGCTTCAGACAGACACTTCGTATCTCAATGGTGCCACTATGTGGATGGGCGGCAACATGGTCGTGGCGACCTTTTCGGTTGGTTGCCTTGGTGTCACTGTTTTTGGACTCAACTTTTGGGATTCGGTTCTCACAATCATCTTCTTTACGCTTCTTGGTGGCTTCTTTGTAGCCCTGTGGTCCACATTTGGACCCCGTCTTGGACTCCGTCAGATGCCAATGTCACGATTCTGGTTCGGCCATGTCACGGTCCGCTTTGTTGCCCTGCTCAACTGTATTGCCTGCATCGGTTGGACCGCTGTCAACACCATGGTGTCGGCACAGATGCTACACACCGTCAACAACGGAGGACTACCGGCATGGGGCGGTGTGCTAGTAATTACGTTGCTCTCGTTCTTTGTGTCCTTTTTTGGATACAAGGTGGTGCATCACTTTGAGCGTTGGGCCTGGGTCCCCAACTTCATTATCTTCATCATCGTTGCTGTTCGTATGGGCAAGTCACACGCATTTGTATCGAATCCTCTAGCTTCTGGTCCCACCGAGGCCGGTAATGTTCTCAGTTTTGGCGGTACTGTTTTCGGTTTTGCTACTGGCTGGAGTACTTATGCTTCCGACTACACCGTGTACAAGCCTGCCAACTCCAACCGAGTTAAAATCTTTTTCTCGGTATATCTTGGAGAGACTTTGTCTATCATGTTTGTTTCAATCCTTGGTGCTGCTTGCGCCACGGGCACTCTGACTAGTTCGCGATTCCTTGATAATTATAACGAAAATTCTGTTGGCGGTTTGCTCTATGCTGTGCTCGTCGAGGATTCGCTGCACGGATTCGGTCAATTCTGTATGGTTGTTTTGTCTCTTTCGACCATCTCCAACAATATTCCAAATCTCTACTCCCTTGGACTTTCCGCCCAGACAGTGTGGTCTGGCTTCCACCGCGTGCCTCGCGTTATTTGGACCTGCATCGGCTGTGGTGTATCTGTTGCTATCGCCATCCCTGCTTACTACGATTTTGCCAATGTTATGTCGGACTTTATGGACTTGATTGGCTACTGGCTGGCATTCTATTCCGCGATTGTCATTTCGGAGCATTACCTTTACCGAAAGAGACTCTCCAACTACATCCCAGAAGACTATTGTGACAAGAGCAAGCTTCCAATCGGAATTTCTGCCTTGTTTGCCGTCTGCTGTGGTATTACTGGTGCTGTAGTTGGTATGGACCAAGTGTGGTGGATTGGCCCACTAGCCCGCAAGATTGGCGAATATGGCGGTGACATTGGCTTTGAGTTGTCGTTTGCGTTTGCCTTTGTTGCCTATACTGGCACCCGGTGGCTTGAGCTCAAGTACACTGGCCGTTAGTTGTTTTTTTTTAGTCATCTTGTAAAAATACCGAATGGAAGTCACGAGCACAGATCGGCATCATTATTCAAAACGAAGTACACTCGTAGTGACTTGGCTCTACTACACCTTTAGCATGATGCTTTATTTTGAATCGCGCAACTCGCGGTACATGATTTATTTACACAGCTAGATGCGAAGAATATAATGTCGGATAGCTGCTCCGGACTCGACCTGATTCTCAACGTTACCTTGAAGATGATCTTGTAAAATGTCTGCTAGAGCTTGAATGAACATCGGGTCCCCGTTAAGAGATTCTGCCCTGCGAACAAGCTCTGGTCGTTTAAGGTTCTCTTTCATTTCAATGTCAACCTCGTGCAGTGTCTCGATGTGATCCGACGTGAACGCAACCGGGACAATTACTACACCTTTGTTTGACTCTCTTTTATCAAGCTCCTCCACAACTTTCGAGGTCTGGGCTCCTAGCCAAGGCTGTGGTCCAACCTGAGATTGGTAGACAACGCGATACGGGTTACGAAATCCTAGCTCCTTCATAATTGCATAAGCTGTAGCTCCAATCTCGGCTGGGTACGGATCGCCCTGGTTAATAACTGTCATGGGGAGCGAGTGTGCGCTGAACAGAACAACAACGTCATCACGGTCCTCGGCAGGAAATCGGTCAAGCTCTGCCTGCACATTCTTGGCAAAGGTCTTGATGAAACCTGGGTGCGTTGGCCAACGCTCGATAAACGACCACTCAATTTGCCCATCAGGATCCAACTGTTCACGCACTCGATCCAGCTCATTAAAACTCGACCGAGTCGTAGAGTACGAGTATTGCGGGTATTGCGTAAATGCAACGGCCCGAGTGACACCGTCGTCTAGCATCTGTTTGTATGTATCGTCTGTCAATGGATTAGCATACCGAAACGCCACATACGGCCGATGCGGGGCGGTCTCCGGCGACATTTTATTCAGTAGCTCACACGCCCCACGCGCCTGAAACTCACTCCATTTGCGGATTGGCGACCCTCCACCAATTTCGTCATAGTGCTCTTCAATCTTAGGTGTTCGGCGTCGTGCGATAAACTTTGCAAGTAAGCCCTGAAACCTGCCAAACGGAATTAGATCGCCATCACTCTAGCGTCAGTGTTATTTAACGACGGCAGCATTCCAGATTATAACAGAACTTACAAATAGCCGTAGGAGAAAGTCGTAAGTCTCTTTTGTGGTGCTCGGCCCGCCCATGTTCATAAGGACAATAGCCTGTAGTTAGTTACCTTTTTCACATGCCAGGGGACTGGTTACCAAAAATTGCCAATAAGCTCCGCTTGAATTACACCGCAACGGGAACGTAGGGGCCAACAATGGGCTTGTACCTCTATGACCCGCTAATTGCTCTGAAACTCCCAGCATCGTCCACATTTCGTAGAACGATATAACATACGGTTCCATTACGGTTCTGTTGCGGATTTGATCTAGTCGAGGCGAGCCGTCTGGCTCCGAACAGAGATTTGATCCAAATAGGATTTCGTCGCAGCAACATTTTGGGGTGCCTTGTTTTGCGGTTGCCGGATGTTGATATATTTCAGAGAGCATGGTCGAGACTCGTTGATGCTTACAATTGTATGCATAATATGCATGTTTCATGTAGAGCATGCATGTGTAGGTGCACAGCGATACGATTATCAAACTCTAGGCACGGTACGACCCTTTTGGTTAGATGACAGAGCTTTCTCAGTATGTTTTCTTTGAGTCCAAGTCAGATTTGTCATCCAGTTGCTGTCCGCTATCAAAGTAACAGCACGTGGCTGCAAGGCTAATGCATATGCAACATGGGTACAGGATACACGAATGGTGGTGGTCTGGTTAGTCTTGAACTTCACGTCTCACGTCTCTCCAACACAGAGCTGGTACTGTGCAATTGGCTTCTCACGTCGCCAATTTTTATGGAAGAGTACATTGGAGCTTGAATCATCAGCGTATTACGCGTGGACTGGCGGGGTGACGGTTAAAAGATGGCGATTCCAGGCATGGACGGCCTCATTGAAGGCGCGGCCTCTCAAGCGGGCCTCCCACCTGATCTTGTTCGTATTGCTATTTGCCTATTTCTTAGCTACCCGCTATGCGCAGTTCTGAAGCGGTTACCTGATGACAGCAAAGCTTTGAAGGAAATCTATTGCACCTCGTGAGTATTCTGTGCAAGAAATAGACACATTGTGGGCTGCTCGTAAATTGGGAGCTCTTGCGACATTTTGCTAACATTAGAGTGGGCATATTTTATTTGATAGGCGTGTTCAGTATGTGGGTTGGGCTGCGTACGCTACTTATCAGTACGTTTGCTTCATTTTTCATTACCTGGAAATTCAGAACGAATCCGTTGATGCCATGGCTCAACTTTTTCTTTGTTCTCGGTCACCTATTCATCAACCACATAGATGAGCAAATGCGGCCTGATTTTGATGTGAACGTTATTGGCATCACCGGGTCGCAAATGGTGCTGTGTATGAAGTTATCCTCGTTCGGGTGGAATGTCTGGGATGGCACTAGACCAGACTCGGAGCTCAGCGAGTTTCAAATTGACAGAAGGATCAAGGAGCATCCTCCTCTAACGGAATTCTTGGCGTATGCTTTTTTCTTTCCAAGTATTCTGACCGGTCCGTCGTATGACTTTGCAGAGTTTCGCCGCTGGATCGATCTGTCAATGTTTGACGTTCTTGACAAAAAGGAAGATGGGACTGTCAAGCGCCGCCGAAAGATTCCTCGTAGTGGACGCGTGGCAGCCCGCAAGATGGTAGTTGGGATTTTATGGATCGCACTATGGACTCAAATCACCCGATGGGTGTCTCTCGACTACGCACAATCG
>JAJLWU010000108.1:0-26674 GCA_030570855.1 Tardiomyces digboiensis | reverse complement strand
GATCTCGGGATCTTGGTAGCCTCATGTTCACGCCAGATTGCCTCAAATTCGAGGCGAGCATTATTCTGAATGATGGACTGAACTTCCTTAACGTACTCATTGTAGAACTCAGGAATGACGCCATTCTTGACACACATGTTATCAAAGAATCCGGCATCATCAAAGGCAAGAGACGACAGAACTTCTAGTGACGAGGATGTAACACCGCCCTTGTTAGCGGACGCGTCCTTGTATATAATGGTCCCGGCATTCTCAAGCTTGAGCTTTGCGTTTTGGGTGATAAACAAGTTTGCGCCTTCAACCAAGTACGGGAGCAAGGTCTTCCCGTCCGGACCAATGAGGTTGTCAACAGTGTCAATATCAATTGCCTGGGGGCGGCCACCACAAGGGACAAAGACGTCAATTTGGTTCTGAGCAAACGCCTTCAAGTGATAGAGGTTGCGGAACTGGGCTCCGTTGGTAACTGCTGACCCATCGGGCAGCACGACGTCATTGTCATCAACAAGCACACGATAACCCTTTGTGCTCAGCTTCGACACGTCGAAGTGCGAGATCATCTTTCGGTCCTTTGCCAGACGCAGCAGCTCGTGTCGATCAATGCCTTCAGGGTCACAGAGAACACCCGATCCATCGACAATGGCTATGTACTTCTCGTTGGACAAGAGAATCTCATTAGATCCAAGATCGCCATCAGGGCCACCAGTCTGAAGCTTGCGCATAGTACTCTGGTCGATGTCGAGCTTTCGGTAAATGCCCTTGACGTACTCGCGAACAGACAACGAGGTCATACCATAGGCATCGTGCGGGATGCCACCAATATCACGCGACTTGCCAGTGAAGAACGACTTCCACCATGGAGCACCCCGGTGCTTGGCATGGAGCGTAGCCCAGTCTACAAGACCAGCAGTGTTCTCATCAGGGCCCATGAAGAGAATCTCTTCCTTGCCATAGAGGTCAACAATCTTCTCCTTGATACCAGGGGACGAACCTGGCAGCAGAAGATCCAAGATGGAGTCAATATACTTTTGGAAAGCCTGCGTGGGACGATCTTGGTGCTTCATGTCGAGTAGAATGACGCCCTTGGAGCCGCCTTCGGGAATATCCTTGTTCTTGCGCTGCTGGGTGTTTGCCAAGTTGTAGTTCTCGTCAAAGATGTGACGGGCGTTAATTGAATAAGCCTCTTTGTTTCTGGACTTGACAATGCGAATTCCACCTCGGGCAATATCGCGGAAACGCAAGTGGAACCCACGAAACTCTTGACCCACGACAAGGAACATTCCATACAGCTTCTGCGGGTATTCCGATTCAGGCAAAAAGTCGGGCTTGAGGCGGAAAGACAGAGCCACCTTTGTGGGGGTGTAGAAGTTTGTCTTGAGGACATGGCTGTTGAAGACATGAAGCATGTCCAATACCATTGCCTGGTGCTCATCCTGAGCAGCCCTGCGAATCAGGGCCTTGATCTCGTCGTTGCTCATGACAGAATTTGTCTGGAGTCGCTGGTAAGACAAGGTTGGCAAGAAACCATCTGCTTCCCCGTGAGATTGAACATAGTGCACGTTGGCAAACTGGAGATAGAGCTGCTTGACAACGTCGATACGGTCGTTGATGATATCCTGAATGTATTCTCTGGTAAATGTCTCACCACGAAGCCTGCGCTTTACTGCCTCGAGAATAGCAATGTGCTCGGTGTTGTCGATATCCAAGACGGCCTGGAGGTTGTTGTACTCAGAGCCAAGACGGTTGAGAAAGTGAGACACAAAGATCCAACCGCAGTGAGCATAGACAGACTCCTGCAACGAAAGATCGCCCTTTGCGAAATGTTGCTGAAAGTTGTTCTGGGGTAAGCAGTAGAGCAACGAGGCTTCCTTGACAATCTGGTGGATCGAATGCTCAATAGGAGGATACTGCTTGAGTTTCTTAAGCTCGTTGAGGGTACGGGCAGTCTGAGGGACTGCCGCCGGAACCAGGTAGATGGAAACAACCGTGACACCGTTGGAGAACTGCTCGACGTACTTGCGAGTCGACGTCAACCCATAGTAGTGGTACAAGTCACTAAGAGCACTGAAGTAGCCGGGGGTACTCTGCTGCTTGTAACCAATGATGAGGCGGCGTTCGCGCGAACCATCGACTTCGTATAGTTCAATGACGGGACCCATGCGGCGGACCACCTGATCGATAATCGACTGGTAGAACTCCTTTGTGTGGTCAGTTGCCTTTTCGAAAAAGGCCTTGTCTGAGATCTTCTTGAGGTCGGTCTCATCCTCGGCAACATTCTCCTCAATGAAGTTGCAGCGGTACACAAAGTAGCATCGAAGCTGCTGGACCTCACCATCGGGGCCACCCAATGCGCTGTTTGAGCGGAAAGTCTCGAGGCGATATGCCTTTTGGGGCACCGATGGAGTCAGGTACTTTTCGTCTATGCGCAGCTCGTACAGGGGGCCCTCTAGGTGAGTCACGCCCGGCGTGCTTGTATCGATGTAGACAGCCTGGTCGTCATTTTCGCGTTGCAGACGGATAACGAGCTTCTTGTCGTCTCGGGCATAGGCAGCTACCTTTGCCGCGTAGAGCGAGTGAATGTAAGACACGATGTTCTCGACACGCTCACTGGCAAAGTACGAGTCATCGATGCCGAGGTTATTGTAGAACCACTATTTTGGTTAGTCTGGATAATTCAAGGCACATGTGGATCCCCAATGCGGCTCATTGCACGGCACCGACCAAAGCCGGCGTGCCGTCGGTAACCGATTAAGTGCGCGCAAAATTCTTAGGCTGAAGCAACAGCACCGATAAGAGACTGCAGGCGTAACTTTGATCAAGAAATGGCGCAATAATTGGTCGGTCACGTATAATGCGCAGGCGGTGCCTGGTGAGCGACTTTCCGACTTTACGCCTTCTGTTCCCCACCCCCTCCCTCCCCAGCCAAGAAAGTAGACAAAAGTATGGGCACAACGCGATAGTGACAATATTTTGTCAGTTGCTGGCGGGTGCATTGTTTCAGCTGGGGGTCCTCGATCCACGTATCTTCTTGTCTCATATCCTGTCTCATTCTGCCCATCTTAAAATGACCCTCAAAAATTCACGAAAACGAGCTTTGCCTTTAACTTACTTTAGTCTCTGTCTCAATTAGAGGCTCGGGAATAAATCCACGGCGATCGACCTCATCCATAACTGCAATTAGCACTGTTCCATTAACAACAAAACCACCGGCGATCGCGGCCAATGTCACACAAACAAAATAAAAATACTCACCTGCTTCGAGCTGAGTCTCCTTGCCTTCAAAAGTAGCAGAATTGTAGCCAGAGCCCTCATCTGATTGAATAATTCGTTTGCCGTGGTTCCCGGCGAGACCGAATGGAGGATGCAGCGTCGGCGTCGATGTGTGCGAGCGGTGGTCACGGCCCGACTCGCTGATGGTCACTAGAGGAGTCACCATCGTGTGTATATTGCGGTTATGTGCAGTTGTTGATGAGGTAGTGTCAACGGAGACCTCGAAATTTATCCCCACCCGTGGAGCTTTATATATGCAGTGTTTTTTCGGGCGTTGGGGCATCCGCAACCCTAGGGACTGTTTCCAAGTCGAGGCGCAGCGGCGGCGGTTACCCCAGACTGGGCTGTCCGGGCGGCAGTCCGCTGAGATGAAATAGTAAGCGCCGTGCCACTTGACATTAACATGTAACTCGGGGCTAGGGTCTGACTCCAGCGAATATGTAAAAAACTGTTACCATGTACATGTAACGCTTCAGTCGACCCCAGACGGCCCCAACGGCCGGTGTTGGCGGCCCAGCAAAGGTGATACGCGGGGTCGGCGACTGGGCTAGCAATGTATTTGATCGCATACATATTAGAATATATTGTTGCGGAAAGCGGGATAGCATTTGTCGATTGAGCACCTTTTCATAACACGACTTTTGCCAAAAACGGTAAAAAAAAACTATTGGCCCCGGTGTACCAGACAGATCGCGCTAGTTCAGCCACGGGCGCGTGGCCATAATCAAAGGAGATAGTTCCAGAAACAGCGTTTGTACGGCTGGATCGTGGCCGCATGGCAGCGGGCCCGAGAAAAGTTTTGACAGCTGAGACGATTAGTTGTCGGAAGCGGGATAGCTGGCCACAATGTGTTTAGAAAACCGGTGGGTATTTTCGATTTAGTCTAGTAGGCACGATATAAAAATACGGCCCTGTGTCTCCGGGTTAGCCGCGTCACCGGCCCCAGATCGTGCGTGACCTCTTTCTCTCACGGCACTGTTTACCCCGGATGGTTTACATCGGCATGTCCGGCTCGAGGGGAGCGATGCGACCCGGTTCCCGCAGCCACATCAAATCTATTAGTTTGTATATCACGAGAGGTTTCGACGTTATTGCGTATATCGCTGAGGCATACCCTTAGGGGAAGCTAGGGAACGCTGCCGCTGGTGGCGGTTATGCGCGGAAATTCATGGGGGAACATTGGATCGGGGGGGCAGTCCGACCCGCAAATAGCAGACTTACCCCAGACCCCCAGACCCCACATCAACAGACAACAATCGGATTCCATCAAGGTTGGTTGATCTGTAGTACAATCGGCAGCATTATAATAGTAACTATCACAAAAATGCTGCCAAACAGAAGCAGATGACAGTGCTTTTGTAGCCCGATGCACTTATTTTTCTCGACTGTCCCCTCGTAGCATGCGATGCGATATTTCCCACCGCTGCACAGACTCAACCACGAGTAAAGAATCGAAAAAAGGCATCATGAGCCCGCCAAGTCTTCCACATGTAGGCTATATCTTATCCATGTTGCGGACAGCAGAAATCGAATGACCTATGATTGTCACTTTTACGTGGCATATAGATTGCCTGTAGCAGCACAATCGTCAACGCATTTGCACAAACAGTTCAGCAGCGTATTTGTGCAAGAACTATTGTCTTTAACCAGTCTTGAAACTGGAACGACGAGCGCCAACGAAGTTTCTTAGACACGAACTACCGCATACCCACGAGCATCGTCCATGCATATGCACCGTTGCCGCGGTAACGACAAACTTAGAAGGATTTTCAGCTCTCTGGCATTCTCTACGTCCACGTATAAACCCAAAACTGCCATGGCCGGCAAGTCGATGGTGAGAATTCGCCTGGCGCGCTTCGGGCGGCGTAGCGCACCAGTTTACAACATTGTTGTTGCAAACAGAAAGTATGTGACAGATCTTGACTTGTTGGAATTGAATGATGAAGAATTTCGGATGTAAATTGTTTCACTACTGAGTGCGCAAAACCGTGCGGATATTTTCCGTTGCCTTCCTTCTGATCTGCTTGGTTGAAACCTATCTTTGCAACTTTTTTAGTACGCAAGCGCTGACGACAGATCGGGCCGCGATAAACTTCCAATTGAAGTCATCGGCACGTATAATCCAATTCCAGAACCTTTGACAGAAGAACAAAAAGCTCGAGGCGACAAGCCAGTTAAGGATATCAGGATGGACTTCAATCGGGCAAAATACTGGATTGGTGTTGGCGCTCAGCCATCCAACCCGGTGGCTAGACTGTTCCGCAAGGCCGGCCTTCTCCCACCCATGTGGCCATCACCACAACCTCCTCGCACAATAGTGGAGCCAGCGAAGGCCGCTGCGCCTCAACACGCGATTGGTGCTGAGCGCTGACAGGGCCGTGGGCACCATATATACTTGCATGATACCACGATCTTTTGTACATATCTTAATGAATTTTACGCATTTTTGACTGTCTTCTAACTATAAAAAAAAAGACTCAATGCCAAGTTGTATTGGTGCTATTTGAACACATTAAGTGGATCGTTGTCTAGTTGCCCGAGCGAAGCGGGCCAAACGCATGCTGAATCGTAAACATCGTGAGACCGTCAAAAAGGGAATTGCCCGACCTTCCCAGAACCAGCTGAGACAGTGTTGGCGAAGAAGCAAAAGAGAGGAATAGTAGCTAGTTGCGATCGTGTCTCAATCCCCGTTTCTTGAGCAACGAGTCACGCTTTCGTTGGGATGTGAAATTTACAACCTCGTCTGTTGTAACTGCCCTTGGCGCGCCCGATGAACCTTGATCAGACAGCGGCGACGACACCCGGTGGAGCGCTCCAAATTTGATATTGGGCACCGTGAATGCGGTATTTTGTTGCATTGTTGGCGAGTCGTGTTTCTCCTTGAACGGTGACGCCAGGTTGCCACGAGAAGGCGAGCCCGGCGTAAGAGGAAATGCCGGCAGTAAAATAGTGTTTGGGCCATGTAGCCCATTAAATCCTGCGTTATTGCCGCCTACAGTAGGAGGCGGGGTTGCCGTCACGGTGTTTGCTAGCCAAGTCGTAATGTTGGCATTATGGCTAGTTCGATTTTCAAGTGGGGACTCACAACGGTCCATACTGGCACCAGCCTGTTGACGCAAGGGAGTGCGGTAAGAGTCGTTTGCCTCGACCCCATCCACACTGGAAACACTTGCCTGTCGCAAATAGCTACCCGGAGTAATCGGCTTCGAGGCAATGGGTGAAGGAGTATCAGCATTACCGGCTGTACGCTTAATCGATGCTGGCATGACATCAGGAGAACAAGACATATTCCAATAGCGGTCGCCAGTTGCCATTGAAAGCTGTTGTTGCTGGTGTCCCTCGAGTTCAAAGTCAAAGACATCAGCTGCATCGGGCACGTCGCCGCTGCCGCCGACACTCTGCCGTCCGCACAACAGCAGCAATCGCTTGCGCACAGCGTGTAGCGAATGAGGAAACGGGACTTTTTCTGCTTTCGCCTTCTTGGCAGCCTCTTTTGCTACCCGTTGAACGATTCCAGACGGCGGCAATGGCCCTGCAAACGGAGCGATTGTTGGCTTGTCGATATATTGCTGATATACATTCATAAGCAGGTCGTCGTCTGAACGTGGCCAGTCGCGAAAGTTATCCAGAGGATTACTTGCCAGCAAGGCCCCGGCATCGTCTTCGCTCGTCGCTATACTACTAACACTGTTATACCGCGACAGCACTGTCCTTTGGGGTGTTTGTAGAACCTGAGCTTGGGGCGTCAGAGGAACCGGGCTTGGGGTCAGTGTATCAACATCCATCGCACTGAGGTTGAGTGTCAAGTTTGCTCCACGCATAGCTCTACTGTTATAGTCTATCTATCGTAAGTCTCGTCAAAATGAGCAAAGTTGACTGATATTTGTGACCCCTCGTCGATGATCCACTTGTTGGAAATATACGCACCACTCTGAATGAAATCGTTTGTCTTTAAAACTGTCTGGAGACACCACAAGGTACAACCGGTCCTGTCGCAAATCTATGAACCCCCCAAAAATGAGACGATTAGTGAACTTCTCCCGAGCACTCCGTCACCGACACAGCTCCGTCACCAAGATGCGTCCGATAAATTATGATGTTGGCGCTGCAAAGCCGATTTTTGAGGATCCACTGCTACCGGTTAGATGCAATTGAATCACTCTTATTGAGCTCAATTGACACTGGTGCGAACCGTTGTGCTTATGGAGGTCCTCGACCAGCCCCCTCGCTGCAACAGGATTATTTAACCAGATTTGGGAACAGTGCCAGCCCTGCGTTGAGCACGCGTTCGGCGACTCCTTGCGAACTGCACGATTTTGGGGGGGAGGCTGGCGAGCCGCGCGTTAGGTCCACCCTAGCCCTCTCTATTTTACAGTTTCTCGACCAGTTGGATGATGCGACGCGTTTTGCTTGTCATCTACCCCCTTTGTATCCCCTTGCTTGGCCAGTACGCAGAGGCGGGCCGTTGCGGGCACCCTGCTTGAAGACAGTGTTTTAGTTTTTGAAGCTGTCTATTTTGTGCGGTGGACGCCAGCTAGCAATCTGATGACCACCGGTTGGCGTGTGTGTACATCGACGGAACTAAGCTGGTATTAGAATTCATTGGTCTTACCGTGAAATAATAACAACCAATATCGTGCTGGCGACCGTAGTCGGTGGTCTCTGCGTTGATCTTGCGCCACGTTGTTCGTCTTCCACGTGAGGTTCTGAGATCCAGCTGGTGCTTTGAACACTGACCTCGTCTCTTGAGTCTGTGGGCTTCAACATGCCAGGGGTACGGCGCCGATCGCGGCTGTCTGCCCAATGGCCCAAGCAACTTTAACACAACACTTTACGTCCCTGGTTCCCTACATGTGGCACATAATTGCAAAGCAAAATACTCTATGGCATCTGTCTATTTGCAATTCGCGTACCTGAGACATAGGGTAAAGAACACCTGTGAAGAAGTGCTTTGGCGTATTCCCAACTAAAGAAGGGTTTGTCGTTTCAAGCACGAGCAAATATCGTCCTACGCAATGAAGTAGCTGGCACTGCCGCCAACACTCAATTTGTCGCGGGTAATTATAGTTGATGGACTCATCCTTGGGCAATACGCCACGTATTTGGAACTTGAACAACCTGAAACATGTTCGCGATCGATGAGGCAGGGACTCCAGCTGTATGCGCCTGTCTGCAGGCAAACACGAGTACCTGGTACTTGACGTGCATCCCACAGGCAAATATGGCGCCGCATGTCCTTGTTTCTCTGGCCTCTCCCTCTATGGAAAAGCCTGTCGCAGTAGCTGCCATTGCTGCTTTGGCAGTGCTCTATTTTTGCTTTCGCTTCTTGCGAGTTTCCGCTTGTTGAACAATTGCGGATAAAGCGCTGCGAACTCGCTTTGAACCCGTTATTTCAATCTTCTTACGGGCTGACAGGTAATTCGTAAGGGTCGATTGAGCCGCCTCGGTCTTACGAAGAAGTGTCTGACGACGGTTCATGTCTTGAATGACCGGTACCAACAACTCGCTGACCTTGTCACGAGACCAGCCGGTCGAAGCCATCAAGAACGTGCGCAGTGCATCCAAATCCGGCGTTCCCCATTCAAAAGGTGTGGGATCGTCGTCAACCTCTGGCTGCAGATATGCTTGTGTCACACTCGGATCAGGAAACTGTTCCGGAAGGAATAACTTCTTTGCATTTTTCTTAAACTTTCGCAAAAAAGCGGTAGAAACATCTGCGCTTGGGTCCAAAGACTGTATTCTTGTCCACCAATCGCGGAAATCTTTGAGTCCCTCGTCGCCACCAAACTGAGCTAGTAGCTCTAGAGCTGTAACGGGACCCACCCCGGGAAGCCCGTCTGTATAGTCACTCCCTAAAAGATGAGCCAAAGAAATCAATTGTTTGCGCGTGAGTCCCAAATCGTTTGCAATATCCGAAAGGTGATATGCCTCGACATATTTTGCACGGTTGAAGACATTCTTCAACACTAGTTGTCCGCCAAACAAAAAGCAGTCTGAATCGTCAGTGATTATCCCGTCCACAAGGCCCAGGTCCATGAGTACAGCACACTGTGCTTCTGCTTCTCTCGGAGCAGTGATAAACGGGATACCAAACATTCGAAGGAGTTCTTGACATTCTTGCACCATCTCCCGCGTGGGGTTGTCGGCGTCGCGCACTCCCTTTTGATGTTGCTCTCGCAACTGCTGCATCTCTCGTTGAAACTCTTCTTCGCTGTGGTGTTTGAGGTTGCCGCTATTGAGCTCGCGCGCAAATCTTTCATGCTCCTCTAATTCCTGAATGATATTCTGTACCAGCTCGTCTTGTTCTTCCTCGTCATAGCGGGCGTCCTCTTCGGCTAGCTCGTTGTCGAACTCAGAGCGATCAGTAGTTACGGTACCACCACCTTCAAGTTTCGGTTCTCGCTCGAGAGTCACCTGTTTTTCGCCTGGCCCTTGATGTGCTGCCGACGTATAAGCTGGCTCAGACGCGACGTATTCTACTTTGGGCTCTGACTCAGTAGATTGATCTTGCGAGGACCTTGAAACATTTACGAAGCTAGTTGCCTCACCTTCGCTTTGCGAAGAAGTTTGCGGTGAGCCATTCAAAGCATCGACCTCGCGACTTCCAACTGACAAAGACCCCAAAACACGTAAATTTTCATCGTCGCTATCGTACTCCCCATCCTTGTCAACATTAGTTTCTTTCCCTTTTGCTTCAACTTCTTGGGCACCCTCAACGATACCAGGGCCATTTATCACTTCAAGCTCATCGTTGGACTCTGCCACGTCCTGGTGCAGGTTCTGCTCATCTTCAAAACTGACGAAATTGTCCTCGCGTTCAACGAGCTTCATTCCTTGACGTTCTTCATCAACAGTGAACCAGGGTGGCAAATCCGTGGTCTTCTTCGCATCTTCTTCCTTATGCTGAGGGAATTTTTTTTCAGAGTAGTCATCTGGCAAGCTTCGGGCTAGATTTGGTTCAGGACCTGGCACTCTGGCTTCTGAAGTGACATCGCTGAATAGTATAGAGCCTTCTCCAAAATGCTTTTTAAAAAACTCGTTTGCAGCTTGTTCCTCTTTTTTTGTCATCTGCTTGCGAATTGGCTTTGGTTTACCAGTAACTTGTTCCACTGCATTTTCTTCCTCTTCGCCGAAAAGCTCTTTAATGATATCACTGTCTTTATTAAGACGGTTATACAGGTGTTCACGTTGAACAATATCTTCAAAGCTGCTCAACACAGAAGGTAGAGGTTGCGGTTGACAGTTTGGCGCTGACGCTTCAGCTATGCTCGAACCATCAAGTGGAACGTCCTCGAATGCCACATCGTCGCCTTCGTCATCCTCAGAGTCCAACCGCTGTCGTGCCATGTCATCACCATCGAGATTGATAACGCCTTCATCTCGTCCTTTCTCCAGCGCAAGTGTCCAGCCACCTTCGTTTTTATTCAAGATATACTGAGCACCTTTCTCACCAGCTACCCGCTTTGTGAGGTCAGAACCCATGCCTGCCAAGTCCATCAATGTCTGCGTCAAATAGTTTCTCTGCGCAACACGCATAACCTGGAATTTTGAAAACTCCATGCGATCTTTGAACATCTCATCTAGCTGCTCGGTCGTATACCCCATTCTTAGTCGCGACTTTAGCCGCGCAGTGTTCAACAGCTGATACTGCGTTGTCAAAGGCAGTTCCTTAAACTCTGTCGACTCAAAGTCCATCACAGAAGACTGAATATTAGTCACCTACCAGATAATAACAAACCAACAGCAATACATACATCCATGAGTCCCGACCGGGCTTGATCTTGAAACATCTTTGCATACTCTTCCATCTCATCCTCTGTTAGCAGTCGAGGGTCATCAGAGGCCACGACGGCTTTGGATGTGATGTCCGGCAAATGATATTGGTCTGTGGGACGAAATGGCTTGTGGCCGGCCCGAGTAGTCGCACTTGGGTCCTGGCCCAATTCGCCGTAATATACCACATCTTCTGGGATATCGTCACCGGTCGTCGTCGCAGGCTCTCTGCTTTTACCCTTGAGCCTGGCGTTTGAGGTGGCAGCCTCGGCAGCTCGTTGCAGTTGAATAGTAAGAAGCTTCGCCGCTGTCTTTGAGGCATCTTCACGACGCCCTTGTCGTCGCTCGTTTCGGCGACGCAGAGTTGTTCGCTTCAATACTGGTGCGTCACCATCAAACACAAAAACGGGTTTGATATCAAAAAACAATAGCTTACAGATTCTGCGGAAAAACCCTATAATATGGGCGCCTTTCAAAGCGTTGCCCTCACTGTCTCTCACGGCCTTGAGAAACTGGTAGATCCATATGGAGGCGTCAATCGCGAGCCGCTGGTCACGAAGAGACTCTAACGTCACAGGTCGTGCGACAGGACCTACAACTTCCCAAAGCCCTCGAACTCCCATTGGCAATCGCTATGCCGCTTTGCTATTCGCAGCCCATTTAGAATCCGTTAACATGACGCCCAGTTCAATGTTCTCTAGCAATGGTTTCAGCCGTGCGCTTATAAATTATTATGTCGAACTGAATGAACTGAGCTGACTTATGGGAATCTCTCTAGAATGGTTGTGATTCACCGGCACAATGAAGCATTATTACCACGGCTCCTGGGATTGAAGGATCACTCTCCCTTTATCTTAGTACTGGATTCGCTTGCCCAGTCAGCAGACTATCTGGTGCAAGAAGCTCTGCATCGGGTCCCACTGGTTAGTAATGATTTAGCAAACGGTGGTGAATTGTTGGCTGACAGCAGGAAACAAATACAGTGTTGCTTTCGTTTGAGACCAAAGATTCGCCAAAGAAAATTGGCCGCGTAGTCGACTGCCACAAACAAAGCCTTGACCAAATCATAAGAACTGCTCGAGGAGCTCTCGTGCCTGAGAAGAGTAAGTCCCATCGAGGGAACCAATCTGACGATATTTTATAAGATATACTAACTCTAGAGAATTTTCTAATCATTGACTCTTTGTCTTGTATCCCCACGGAAGAACTCAGCAGCTTTCTCGCGTCGCTGATTGGTAGGAATGTCAGTCTACTTGCGGTCTACCACGTGCCGATCCGCGAGCCGCTACGCGATGGGCAGTCGTGTTATCCATCAGCACAGTCACTATTACGATATCTTGCGACATCAATTCTAGAAATACGCCCACAGACCGCACGAGAAGTCGAGTTAAATGAAGGAGACCATCCGCTGGATAATTTGTGCATTCCGCTGGGATCTAATGAGCCAACATTTATCGTTTCACTTACAAGCAGGCGTCGGTCGGGGAGAGGTATATCAGCAGAATTCAAAGTCGAGTTTAACTCTCACACAATAGAGTATATTCCTCCAAAGTCTACTAATGCGCAAGTAGAGGTAAGACAGCACTCCAGTATAGTAACGAGTAACCTGGTTCTAATAACAGGAGGATTCGAGCTTGTTAGAAGGACTCACGACGTTCAACCTTGGAACTACAGAGCGACAAAAACTCGCTAAAGACAGCACAGAGCTCCCGTTTTATCAAGCTCAGGAATTCGGTGAAGGGGGCGCACGCGGGGGCGCAATCGTCTATGAGTTTGAAAAGGATGATGATTTTGACGAGGAGGACCCGTTTGAAGATCCATTCTAGCATCCACAGTTTCATAATTACACGTCGATCGCATTTAGGCCGCCTGGACACCGCCAACGTTAGAGCACTCCTCTTGAAGAATTATGCTAAAAACATTATTGAGAGTTAAATGCGGTTTTTTAGGACAGCAACGAGCATTGTGCTCAAGAGAGTTGCAAAGTTTACTGTGACGTCGTCGTATTGGTTCGCAATTGAGTAGGCGTAGCTGCCTGATCTCTTAGATTGCGAAGCTCCTCACCACTGAGCGACTTAGATACCTTAATAAACATTGCAAAACGACGATTTTGCCGGGCCGTGACCTCTTCAGTAGCCTTGTGCGACTCTTGTGCGAGAACAGCTAGGTGGTTGATCTGTGCGGCGTAATTGACAATTTTATCAAGTGCATCATTAATGGGTGTCGGCGAGCTATTTTGATGGACACGAATTTTCCCCTTGACAAGCGTGCTTTGGAGCTCTAATTCTTTGATATTGCGTGGTGTTTTGGAGGCCCACATTCGTTCTGGACTCGACGGCAGAGAAGGAGGGTCAAACCTCTCTTTAATGATATCAGGATCCTCGGATAAAGCTCCTATAGTCATGCCTGCTTGTGAACGTAGACGTAAGTTTATCTCGGCGCTTTACAGCTAACCCAATTTTTACCGACTTTTCCGTCGCCCTCTGGCGCAAGAAGTGCATTGGCAATCTCCCAAACATACTGTGGCTTTGGTGGGCATCTGCGCGAGTTTAAATTCAAAATACCCTTCATCAGCGCGTTTTCTTGACCCACACTAAGTTTGCGAGTCCTCGGTATCGTGGCGCACTTAACTTGGCCAACACGCCATTCAGTCGGTCTCTGAGAGTTAGGCCACACCTTGCACGTGCAACTTCCTTGATTCTATCAAATTACCTTTTTTATAGTAACTAACAGCTAATTGAATACGGCTCTCTCTATCCTGAAAGTCTTCGAGGGATTTGCCCGCCATGTAATGCGTCGTGGCTATTCAAAGTTGACGCGCCGCCAAACGCGTAGAAGATATCGGCTTACCCGGGACGTTAAAGCAACCTTCTCCGGACATATGCATAAAGTGCATGCAAACTCGAATTGACGATGCAGTCTATAATTCAATTTATTTCCAACACCCTGCAATGGCAAACAGCAAGTATGCGAGGCCGACAGTGACCAGCTGGTGTTAGACTGACGACAGATATGAGTATGTCAAGGCATTTGAACGAGAAAACTATCTGCTGCCACAGACATACATTGTGGTGAGGATCGACGGCAGGGGATTTCACAGGTGAGAAATAGCGATTTCTAATAGGTTTCTTTCACATTGCTGATTGTAGGCTTTCTGATAGATACGAATTTCAGAAACCAAACGATATTCGAGCACTGGAGCTCATGAACGATGCGGCAGCGGCCGTGATGAACATTTTGCCAGATGTCGTCTTGTCATATGGCGATTCAGACGAGTATTCGTAAGTTGAGCAAGGTGAAAGTTATGCGACAGTTTTTTAACTGACGTTAGATTTGTGCTGCGCAGAAGTTGCCAGCTGTTTGAGCGACGTGAAGCAAAACTCGTGAGTACCATTGTGAGCTCATTTACGGCATTCTATCACCACTTTTGGTCGGCCAGGTTCCCCAACACAGAGCTATCACCTGAAAGGCTACCAACGTTTGATGGAAGGGCAGTCATATACCCATCCACCAAAACGCTGAGGGACTATTTGGCTTGGCGGCAGGTGGACTGCCATATCAACAACTTGTACAATACTACGTTCTGGAACCTTGTAATAAAAGGTGGAATGACAAATACAGCAGCAGAAGAGAGATTGCGAGGAACCGTGTCGAGTGACAAGAATGAGATTTTGTTTTCAGAATTTGGAATCAACTACAACAACGAACCAGAGATTTTTAAAAAGGGCACTATAATCTACCGCGACTTGGGCCAGGGATCGATATCCACGGATGACACCCATTTGAGCAGCCGCCAGCAAGAACGCATTAAAAAGAAGCTAGCACACGCTAACCTGCACAAGGAACACGTGGATATCATAGGTGACAAGTTCTGGCAAGACCACCCCCAGCTGCTAGAGCAGTGACCACTCTTTCGCATTTGCCTTGGGGGATATCTACGCTCACCCGCGGCCCTTTTATGGCCTCGACGTTAACACTGGTATCTAAAGTGGTTCATCTAGCAGTTTCGATCATGCATAAGAATCTGCACCACGACCAGGGCCAAAACATTACCCGGCTAAGATCTGTGTGCCTTGTGCGCCGCTGAGTGCGGTTGACTATACTTTGTTGGACTAGTTCTACGTAGAGTGAACAAGGATACGCGGAGACGTTGTGTGCCTCTATTATTTGTTTTTAAACCAGGGCCAAGACAGATTGAAAATACCTTTGCTGAGTAGATCATTGTCGGCGTTGATTACGAGACGCATTTACTCCATGTCTTTGGATCAGAACCTTCGTAGAATATCCCCAGCGACTCTGAAGTTGTGGATCGATTCGCTGGAGCCATCGACCTTGGCAATTGTTGATGTTCGTGATGGTGACCATGTTGGGGTGAGTACAAGCTGAACTTTAGTGGTGGTTAGACTGTGGGTGAGAACAATCCGATTGCGCCTCAGAAACCGGTTGGCGACGGTCCTCTTTGCCTGTCAAACATGCTGCTAACGACAGGGTCATATCCGTCGTAGTATCAATGTGCCATCTTCGAGATTTGTTGGGTCCTTGAACTCGCTTCAGAGCAAGATCAGCCACGCTGACCGGGTAGTGGTTTACTGTCAGCTATCTCAGCAGCGTGGACCGTCGTGTGCGTCTCTTTACGCTCGGCACGTAGCTTCAAAGGGTGGTCGCTCTCAGGAGATTGTTGTCCTTGACGGGGGATTCTCGGGATGGGCCCAAGTGTATGGGCCTGATGAGCGATATACCGAGGCATTTGCTCCAGACTTGTACCGTTGAGACATTATACTGGATAGATGTACGACGAGACGAGCAAATTTTTACCTAGAGCTTGTGGATACCGGTAGCTACCGTGATTTTAACTTGCTCGAATATTTGCCATTATGTGCTGCAGGCTGGCCCGGGGAAAATACGGCTATGATTTAATCTCAGTGGTCAGTAGTTTGTGTATATTGTACATTATTGATTATTCTGAACTTTAAGTTCCCCATGGCAAGTTGGCAGACATATTTGTATATCGGGCGAGTCAGGAGTTAAGGATATATTCATTCCATAGTGTGATATGCTGTATGTGATAGTATTAAATGACTCACCACATCAGTCGTCAAGCTCCTTGTCAGAAACTGCGGGAGACGCGGGTGTTGAAACGGCAGACGACGAATCAATGCGTCGCTGCACCCATTCTTTGGCCCTCTCAATGAACGGAGAGGATGAACCAGACGGTGAGCTTGTACCAGATGACTGTAGAGTCCCTGACACAAACCCCATGAACTCGGCATACAGGTCGCGAGTGGTAGACTCGACGTTCTGTCGGAACGAATCTCGAAATTCTGCAACTCGCCTCTTGGCATCAAGCTCGCCTTTTTTAAGCCATGAAACATTAAGCTCTTTGCGGGAAGCACCACGAGCAAAATTACGCATCAAATACTTGTCGTAGTCTCGAATGATCTTGGTGATAATGTCCGAGGTAGAAATCCCGTCTGTCCTTTGAGTTGTCAAAAACATACCTAACTCCTTAACAGGCTTATAAATATCGTCAGCACCAGCAGACGCATATGGAAGGTCGTCGTGGGCGACATAATCAATTTCGTGCTCTTTCAGAAAATCAAGGGTCACCTGCCAAGGGGCGTCAGAGATAACCTCATCAACCCACTTGCAATGACGAAGGGTCTCGCACCTCTGCTCGTCGCTTAGTACCGTCAGACCTTTGTATTTGTGAGTGAGTTCATCCGATGGCACGCCGACAACCAACGTGACATTGGGAAGTGCCTTTTTGGCCTGCTCTAGCTGACGCATGTGGCCCATATGAAAGAGATCAAACACTCCATCTGCATAGACCCGGATAGGACGGTCCTTGGGTGGCGTGTTAAACCGGTAACCGCGGGGCCGAAACTTGCGGTACTCGGGCGGTGTGTCGGCGTCGAGCTCTGCTTCCCGCTTCTTGTCTTCTTCAGACATCTCCACGGGTTCATCCTTTTCAACCCGGGGCCGTTTGGGAAGTAAATCATGCCCGTCATCCTCGGCAATATCCTGCTCATACGGATCCAGTGTGACAAAATTGAGAAGTGCACGCTTCCGCTTCGATGGCGTTTTATTGGTGTCATTTGTGGAGCCGCCCTTGCTTTTGCGATTTAATGAAAGGAGCGATGCTATAGATGACGATCGCTTCAGTGACTTTTTGTTGCCTTCTTCGCGATGCTTCTTGGAACTGCCTGATCCAGACGCAGCTGGAACTGCGCCGGTCTCAGAGCCAACCGCTCTCTTTGGTGATTTTTCATGCCCGTCGGACCCTTGAGACTTTCTGCGCAACCTCCGTTCGCTTTCAGTCTTTTTCAGAGTCATGGCTCAATTGCAAATGTTGCCGTGGAGGCAGACAATTGCTGGCAATCTGATGTGGACCTGACGTGCCGTTAAATTCTTGAAGGCGCACGAAGAACATTTCAAGCTCGAAACATGTGCGTCCAAGGCAAGCCCAACAACGAAAAATGCATATATGCAGCATTAACGGTACATGAAATGCAGCATTTTCGTTACCACGCACTCCTGGGCCCTTCAAACTTACAAAGTTTCGGCCTGCAGCTCATCAAACCGCAAGTTGTTTACGACGGGCCTTTTTTTCAGCTGCATGGCCGGAATCTCATGCAAGGCCGGAATATCTGTAATTGAAACTACGAGGGCCCCACTTCGGCAACCGCCCAATGCGGGGTCATCGCCGCACTTCGTGGGGCTAGGGCATTTGACGTCTCTAACGTCCTCCGAGAGCGAGGTTCGCCGATTCTTGCCGTTAGATGATCAACTTAGCCGCAACCTTGTTGGTGTGCCGCAAGGGGTACAGTGCCGACGATAAGCTGGTATGGTACAATATCTTCATAGATTATTGTTAGGTTATCGCCTGCTCGTCCCCCAGCCCGATTGCATCCAGCCCAGCGGCAATGCCTTTGATAAAGCTCGAACAACGATGTCAGCAGTTTGGGTTTGCATATTATGATACACCACAACTGTACGAGCCACCAACCGCACTGCCTGTCGTAGAGTTCCTGCAGTGATATAAGCAGTATAGGTTTGCATAATGATACTGCACACAATTGTACGAGCCACCAACGGTTGTGCTGAACCATCGTAGGCATTCCAGCTGCGCCACGCTCTTGGGTTTCAGTGCTGTCCCGGGCACTGCTACGTGATCACTACATAATGCGGTCCTCTCATACATGGAGGATTTGAAACTCGCTAACAAGGACGAAGCGTACTATAGCGCCTTTGCAAGTTAAGCTCAACCCCCACCAAATCAGGGTGCGTCGTTCTTCGTTCAGGTACCGGCCAGATCGATGGCCCAGTTGTAAAGTTTCAGTAGCACTTGCTTTGGCGGGCTGGATCTCCAATTATACCCCGCGATTCGGCGTTGGTGCTTGGCTATCGGCGGCAAGACCGATTTGCCGGAACGGCGCCTTGGTACATCACTTACGTAAGAGCGGCTCTCGAGTCACCCTATATATTACGGTGCTTTTCTGGGGTTGGGCTCCCTGAGAGCTGCTACTGATAGGAAAGGTATGTATTTTTCTACCAATGATTTAATTTTTACCGGTGATTTGTTTGGAGGGCTCTGGATGACAAATGTGGACCAAGGGGCAGGCAGTTCAACAAGGCAATCCAACACCGCACTTGTGACCATGTCATATCGGCATAGATTGATCTCTAAACTCTGGGTGAATATTCTAACTTCAGATGACTGCCACCGAGACTAAAGATACCGTGCCGCTTGGATTGTACTTGTTTCAGAGACTCAAGCAGTTAGGAATCTCAAATGTGTTTGGTGTCCCTGGAGACTTCAATCTCCAGCTGCTAGACTACATCTACAAGGCGGACTCGGTTAACTGGATTGGCTGCTGCAATGAGCTTAACGCAGCGTATGCGGCCGATGGATATAGTCGTATCAAAAGAGCCCCGGCGGCGCTTATTACGACCTATGGTGTTGGTGAGCTGAGCGCTCTTAACGGCATCTCTGGCTCATACGCTGAGAGCGTCCCAATCATTCATATTGTTGGTACGACTGCACGACCAACTCAGGATGGCCAATGGTTGCTACATCACGTATCTCCTGGCCAGGGACTGGACAAGCCTGATCACTTCAAGTACGGCGAAACAAGCAAGCCGTTCGCATGTGCGCACGAATGGGTGCTAGACCCCAAGAAGGCAGCTGAACAGATTGACCACGTTATCACTGAAGTCACGAAGAAAAGCATCCCTGGTTACATTTACATTCCTGCTGATATGGTCCACAAAGCTATGCCTGTTTCTCGTCTCCAAACCCCCCTGGATGTCGAGCATCGTAACGATGCTAGGCAGGTCAGCGCAATTGTTGACGAAATTCTTTCTGCTATCTACAGGGCCGATAGGCCCATTGTTCTTGGCGATATCCTTGGATATAGATGGGGTCCCACCCAGACTCTTATTGAGCAGCTACTCGCTAAAGCTCCCATGTTTTCCTACACCACCCCGCTTGGTAAAGGACTCATTGATGAGACAGATGCTACCTTTGTTGGCTGCTATAATGGTAATCTGTCCCGTGCGGGAGTTCCAGAGAGCGTTCATGCTTCGGATTGCGTGCTCAACATTGGGCCACTGCTGAGTGATTCCAATACCGGTGGGTTCACTCGTGAGATAAAGGACGAGAATACCATTATGCTTCACCCCAGCTATATTTCTGTCAAGGGTAAGCTATACAAGGGAGTACACTTTGGTGATGTTCTCAAGGAGCTGGTGGCCAAAATTGATGGCTCCAAGGTCAAGCCACTTGGACAGAAGCCTCGGGTTGCCCCATTGGTCGACGAGCCGACAAAACATATTTCACAGGACTATCTTCTTACGGCGGTTGAAAAATACTTGCAGCCACATGATATTCTAATTGCTGAGTCGGGTACCTTCCAGTTTAGTGCTCCCACCATGACAATGAAGGCTGGTTGCACATACTATAGCCAAGTCTTCTATTCGTCTATTGGATTTGCACTACCTGCAGCTTTCGGATCAGCCATCGCTCACCGGGAAATGGGGCTAAAGGGCCGTGTAGTGTTGGTCGAGGGGGATGGATCTGCTCAAATGACAATCCAGGAACTAGGCTCCATGGTGCGACATAACCTTCCCCTGACTATCTTTTTGTTGAACAATGACGGTTACTCCATCGAACGAGCAATCTGGGGCCCCAAGCAGGGCTATAACGACATCTGCCCCCGATGGAAGTGGACACAACTTCTCAGCGCGTTCGGAGGCGACGAAGGTAAAACTATAAAAAATCATCTTGTGCAAACACGCCAAGAAATGGAACATCTTATTGCTGACAATGACTTCAATAATTCCTCGAAAACTCAGCTTGTTGAGGTCATTCTTGACGCCTACGATTATCCTTGGATTCTTGAGGGCCAGATTAAACTCATGGGCGGAAAGAATATCCAAGCTTTCAAGGAATATGCAGCTGCCCGGAATGAGGACTAGCCAGTTGGCTCTTATCTATTACCGAAATATGTGTTTCATGGATCCGTTGAGATCTGTTCTGCAAGTAAAAATTAATGCATCAAAGACTAGCATTGGAAAGACAACCCTCCAAACTAGGTGGTTTTGCTATAAATTGCGCACTAACACTCAATCCATAATTACGGTTGATAAGTCATCTATCTGATGGTTCCGGGGGTGCGCCTGATATCGAAACCCGACCACTCGCTGTAATAGACGCCCCACGGTAATCTGCCTGAAGTTCGGGATACATGTGGTTTAACAGCCTGCATTCTGCGCTGGCCACACCTACTCGATCCTCTGGTAGCCAAACCGTGGGTTGCTTTGCTTTAAATATGGGCTGTATGAAATCTGTTGGTGAATCGGGAAACTTGCAAGGCGGGGTTGCCTCAGCCCCAATGTGAAGACTCACAACTTGTTTTCCTTTCCCAGTCTTGGGTTTCGTGATAGTCGATTCGTTGACCCAATCCACTGGACCTGCACTTTTATCAAATATTTTTGCCCTTTGTTTCGTAAAACGCCTTGACAGAATAACGTGATAAACACTTGTTGCTCCAATGACAACCCACGATGCAATGCTAAGATAGAAATACGGGCTAGTCTGATTTCCCCGTCGAAGAGTTGATAGTCGGCCCAATACGCAAAGCTCCATAAAGTAAACTCCTGTGAACAACTGCAAGATCGCTGGTGGGTACAGGGCTCCTTCGTGAGGAAGCTTAGACACTTTGGTTAGCTAGCGGGAATGACGAATGCGCACTTGCACGGCCCACGCCACACATACCATTACAATAGAGTATTCGGTAACGATATGCAAAGCAAAAGCAAGCAAAGGAGATCAACGAGCATGGCAAAATCAAAGGTTGAATCGGCGCGTAAATTATTGTTATAGCTGCGAGATTTGACATAAACGGAAGCTCCTCGGCCCACTGTAGAGATGCATGAGCTGGGGCAGACAAATTCGCATAGACTTGCCTAGGAGTTTTCGTGCTGAAGTTAAGGCGATCTTTGCACACCTTTAGCAGATCCATTGGACGTAAAAGGAGGCCAGCGCTGACTCCTAATCCTTGGATTACAATATAAGACAAAAAAAAATTGGACGCTTTCGGCAAGTTCGTTGATAGCAAGTATGGGATTGTTGTGGGTGCATGTATAGCCTGATCAAATACCGGGGCGATCCCCTGTGACAAAGTTACAACGAGAAATGATTGAATGAACAAGAACGCAAACAATGTTCTTTGGACTTCGATCTCAATGCGTTGTTTGTTATGGAAGCCTTTGAATTGTGACAGCTTTCGCAGAATCTTCGGAATCAATGCAACAAGGAGACTAAGGACTATAGGGGCCAAGATGCCGGACATGATAGCAGTCAAATATAGAGGCGCGGTTGTCAGCCAGTGCAACCGTGGAACCAAATTTCCAACAAAAACAGGATGCGCCAGAACGGTAACAAGAGCAACCGGAATTGACCATCCTAGCAATATCGCGGTAGTAGAAAACAATGCTAGAAAATAGCCAAAACCTCTCCTCCATGGGCTTATGTTGAGATTCGACCATACCACGGTGCTAGGGTGTGCTGATTCAACGACAATAGGCAAGGAAAAGGGATTGTAAAACTGGTAATCACAGTTTTTTTTCAAAAGAAACGCCCCAACGGCTGTGTCGAATTGAACAAAGCAGCTGCTAGTGACTGCTAATCGATGCTGGGGACTATTCTTACAAAGAGAAATATTTTCGTTAAGCCGCCGGATTTGAGAAACGATGTAATCAACTTTATCAACCTGATGTAGCCTCCATTTGTGCCATATGTACATTTTTGGCCTCGAGACTCCCGACTCTGTAGACTCTGGAGATAACAGAGATGCAAGACGTAATCGATCTCGGTGAAATTCGCTTGTCCCAGGCGGAAGGTCTGGAGGCGGTTTTGGAAAAGGTGGTACCCCAGTAGATTATGATGTTAGAACTGAAAGTATTTGTCCGAACGTTACTTTTATCAAAAACATACTGACCGCCTCTTGCAACTGCCTTTTCATAAGCTGCAACTCGACTTCTTCCAGCCGAAAAATCAAGGAATCACGTTTTTGAACTAGCACTTCTAGCGCCTTCGTTTCTTTCACGAGCCATACATTTTTCACGTTCGCATTGATCTCTAACGCCTTCTTTATGTTCATTTCTGATCGAGCCCAAGATGGGATTGGTCGAATAAGAACTGTTGTAGCTGCCATGGATTTCATATATTCCGCAGATTGTACGTATGCGGTTCGAATGTTCACCCATCCCTGCAATTCGCGACCAATCATCCAACAAGCGATTCCTGCAACAACATGACTTCCAATAGCGTGAAGGATGAATCTCCAATCTTGAAGCTCTGAAATATTAGACCACGAGCAGATATCCAGTCCCTTCGAGTTGTTTCCACCAGTTATATCCACTGTCAGTAAGGCAGGTACCATCCATATTCCAATTACCCAAAAGAATATCTGAACTACTCTGAGGTACCTCACCACGAAATATTCATCTATACCGACCACTTTGAGAAAGTCTTCCAATGGGGTGCAAATTGTATCGGCAACCCACATTAATCGCTTATCTATGTTGATGTCACTAGGAGCGTGTAGCCCTGCGACAAGTCGAGTTCTGTAAAGCCAGCTGTATCTCGATCGCAGTAATGCAAATACTATAATTTGAGCTAGAAACAAGCACACCGAGAGCGTGAGAGATAGGAAAAATACTTTGGCGGAAATACCCTCTGACCTTTGCCCGCGGCCTGGGTCATTCTCCTTAAGGAACGAATTCGATAGTTCGACTAAAACATTCTTCCAGTTGTCGTTCATATTATGCCAAAGAGGTATTTAATCTTCTTTCCTTCTTATTGCCTATGTGTCAGTGGTAGATTTTGAGTGCATCAGTTCAATCGATTAGAGTTCTCGTCAAGGCTGCATATACAAGTCTTGTGCATGGCTCGACACAATATGTATGCCTTCGAGCAATCCATGTAAGTCAGACGATTACACATCTGTTGTGTAATTCCGTACTTTTTCATTTGAAACAATGGCAGGTAAGTTCACATTCGCGCACGCTGGCTGCAAGATTGTGTGTCCACCCTAGTATTGTTTGAGATTAAATAGCTCAACATCAGGTGGCTGTGAATGGTCCCCAGCCTGATTGGTCGCCATAGAACGCTGAGCACAGTATATTTGCCATGAATCTGTATTATGCTCCGCGAATGGGGCACGCATGAACTTTGCGGAAGCATTACATGCCTAGCCATGAGAAGGGATATACACTTCATATACACTTGACCGTTGACAGGGCAAATATTTCAACTCGCCACAAATTGCCATTTACAGGGAATCCTTGTACCTCAATAGTTAATCTATCGGGTACCACTATGCTTGTGCAAGAAATTTCCAGCAATCTCTGATCTGTCACACAAAACGTTAGTAATCTTGACCTCATCAAGACGTCTCGTAAATATATAGCGCGTGGACACTGTCTACACCAAGACGTAACAGATCAAATATCTTCAATTCAAGATACCGTGAATTAACTAAGAGAAAACTTATAACTATCGACGCACCTATGGGGCAACGTAAGCGTGTTTGCGTCGTCAGCGCTGAACACACTTTATGCCACTGCGCAATCGCATAGTGCAATAGATCTGCAGATGACAGTTCTCCAGACTTTGAATACCCCTGCGGCAGGCGGCACTACAATGTGATATATATGGTGTGGCCATTGATCAACGAACTAAGGGGTAAATGCGATATTTCACTACATCCAGTAGAACATTTAAGAAAAGGAATGGAAGACCCGGGCGCGCCTGTGCACCGGCACTAACAGTCATGGCATTCAGAGCTTTGTGCCGTAACTACCTCCGCATAAACTTGACTTGTACTCGTCTGTGAGTGAGCTAGAGATGCAGCTTGTACAATGATAGCCCTTTTTTCGTTACCAGTTATTGGCTTTATTGGGCTGGCTTCGCAAGCATGGGCACAGACGTACAGCAACTGCGACCCACTTAGGCAAGAGTGCTCTCCTAACAAAGCACTAGGAGCGGTCGTGTCCATTGACTTCACCGATGGCTATTCGGAGCATTTCGTGGCAGTCAGTAAAGCGAATAGAGTGGAGTACACCTCAGATGGGGTGCACTTCACAATTGCTCAGAGCGGAGATAACCCAACCATCCAGAGCGACTTCTATATCATGTTTGGTAGAGTCGAGGTTATTCTGAAGGCTTCTCCCGGTCAAGGCATTGTTTCTAGCTTTGTACTTCAGAGCGATGATCTAGACGAAATAGACCTCGAGTGGATAGGAAATGACTCTCTTCAATTTCAGAGCAACTTCTTCTCACAGGGCAACACTGAAACATACGATCGTGGCGAATTTCATAATGTTCATGACCCACAAACTACGTTTCATAATTATACAATTGACTGGACAGAGTCTCGAATTACTTGGATTGTAGACCAACAGGTCGTACGAATCCTCGAATCTAACACGCCCTCTGGGTATCCACAAACACCAATGCTGATACGCATTGGATCATGGGCCGGCGGCGACAGTGTAAACAACCCAGGAACTATTGAATGGGCAGGTGGGACGACGGACTATTCGACTGGACCCTTTGTCTTTACGGTGAAGAGCTTGTTCGTCCAGGACTATTCTTCCGGCACTGAATATCAGTATGGTGACCATACAGGAACTTGGACTTCAATTCAAGCTATAGGGGGCGAAATCAGAAGCGAACGGGGATTAGATACCCCACCCCAAGCTGATCGCGCCATCGCCGAGTCAAAAGTAGAAGCCGCAGGTGTTCCGCCAACAAGTTTACTTGAGTCGCCTATCGCTACCATAGATAGTCACACGACTTCGGAGCAGCCGAATAGCGAGCCCGTAATGCTAGAAATGCCAGTTGCTCAACCTAAAAGCGGTGACCCAACAGAATCTAAGGAGGCAGATGTCGTCACTGCCACGCCACAGATGGGAACAACAGGCAGCCCACAGGATATGGTACATGTCGGCGGCTTGTCACATTCAGCCACTGCGGTGGTAAACAGAAAGTTCAAGCACTTTGACGAACTGGACAGCACCAATGCTGGCATGAAAAATGCTCAGATTCTGCCAATCTCAGAAAATATAGGGAACGCACGAAAATTAAGTCTTTCTCTTTACATTCCAGTTCTTATTGTCATTGGTCTCGCTCTTGTGTGATGTTGCTTGTCTTGGGCATATTTCATCAAGTTGCGCGGCTGGTGCTCCTGTTCTCGAAGTCATACAATTATGATTTCTTGTCTCGCTTCCACGGCGGAACATATTTACCCGACTGTGTCTTGGAGTTCACTGCAGCCTGCTTCCCAGTTGACGGGGCATTATTGCTGTCAAGCTCTGCTTGATGCGTCTCATCATTCTCTGCTCTGCTGTTCCCCTCAGCCGTTTGAGGGGTTGCAGTGGGAGCACTACACCCCCCTCTGAGAGCCCTAGCACCACTCTCAAACGTTCTGTCGACCGAAATATGACAACTGCGTCTTGTGGGTACTTCTAATTCCGAAGCTGCTGCATCAAGCCCTGTCTCATTCCGTATCGGATTCTCTGTTGATTCCTTCCTCTCAATACGCAAATCTGCGAACGCACCACTCAGTTCAGACACGTCTCCTCTACGACGATCGATTCCTGCAGAGTCACTCTCCTGTTGCTCTTTACTCAGGCGTTTTTGCTGCAAGCGCTTCATTCGCGGGACATATTTCAACTGATCTTCAAGTGGAACGAATCCTGGTCGCACTTTGAATGTCTTTCTAACGGTTCCGTCTGGTCTGACGCTACCCCCAACGTACCTTTGGCCATCATCGTTAGTCTTTATCCCTGACGGAGCCTCCATTTGTCAGGGGGCTTCTTTTTGGACTGGTCGTCGCGACCCTTATTAGATCAGCCGTTTCTCGCAACTTAGTATTAATAATTTGTTACTGTGACCTGGAAGTCTGAAAACTTCAGAAAAAGAAGATATTACTCATTCCGCGCGGGAAAACAGAAGCTCTGTAAAAATGACTAATTTGTCGAATGACGAGAAATACGAGCTCATTACTAGGAATCTCCAGGAGGTCCTAAATGCTAACATTATCAAAGATGTCCTCGCCCAGAACCG
>JAJLWU010000107.1:0-26729 GCA_030570855.1 Tardiomyces digboiensis | reverse complement strand
AAAAACAGCGAACGATTCCAGCTGTTTCAGTCTATTCTCAACCTTTGAGTTGGTGCGGTAACCAAATTTGGGGCTGGCAATTTTTTTGCCTTTAAATTTTGCCATTCCGGGTAACTGAATATATGCAGTCGTGCTACCCCTGCATATGCATACTTAGGGATCAAACTTGCGGCATGCATTTCTATTTGAAAAACACATCAGTCCATGTCAATTTTCTCGAGTTTGCCTTGATCGCGGCTCTCACCCTTGGAGCCAACAAGAATGAGACGTTGGACGACTGTAGAGATGTCCTCCTCCTCGCCGTCGAGGAAAATGACGATCGAGCTCACATTCTGGAAATGGACGAAACGTAGTGGGATATCTCGCCAACCTTTAGAACCCGCTGCAGGCAGCTCGCCCGAATGCAGAGCCTTGATCCCCGATGCGGCGTCATCAAATGAAATCATGCCCGTAGTGTTTGCCCATACCTTGATTTGATGGGGTGCCTGAGTGTCGTCATCATTATCCACCGGAGTTGCATATAACAGGATCGAGTGAACCTTGACCTTGTTTGTAAAGGGCAAATAAATAAGCACCTGAGAGTCCGCATCTGAAGCAATATACTTGAGTCCATCCTTGTCCTGTATGGAAAGAACATCTCGCAAAAGAGCGGCATTATCACTGCTTTTAACATTGAGGATCTCTGCTTCGCCTATGTGGACGGCGTCATTAAGAATCTCGTAGCCCTTTGGAATCAGCTTTGTGATCTCGCTGTCCACAGAGCCACTGCCGCTGCCGGTATTGCTACCCGCGTCGTTATCGGTGGCACCTCCGTCTATTCCGCCACGCTGTGCATTGGGGTTCCTGGCGGCTAACTTCACCAACGCCTGACGCACTTCATTTGGCTGCGCACCTCGAATACGTTCCACCTCTTGGCCCTTATGGAAGTACACAAATGTCGGAAGAGCGGTGATCTCATACTTCGCGGCCACTGGCTTAGAGGCATCCGTGTCTACTTCAGCCATTTCAATGCCCTTAAACTCGTCATACAATTTTTCGACAATTGGTGCCATCATCTGGCAAGGCGCTTCTGTCAGTAAAACCAAAATCGCCATGCAAAATGCAACTGGATTCTCTCAATATATTAGCATCATTGGCCGCAAATCCCTAGTATCTAAGAATCCCTAGCACTTCAGGCAGCGGCCCTCTAGTTTTTCTATCACTATCACCATCCAATCGCATATAAAGTTGATTCAGAACCGCGCAAATTAAGAACTGCGCACCTGCTGAACAGATACTTGCAGTCCGCGCCACCATGACGATCAGCCCTCTGTAAGATCCAACCACACTCGACTTTCAAATTAATCAGCATGAATTAAAATGTAAATTCTGTCTCGATGAACAAAAGCCACACAGTAATCAATTAGGAGTCAACACGCGAGTCAAACACTTACGGCACCACACTGCCGAGAACTTTATAAGAACAAGGTCGTTCTTCGAGAGCAATGCGTCCACCTCGGACTGGCTGCTAATGTGGAGTAGCTTTCCCATGCCTCTAGAGAATACTTATGGCTTGTGGCAAGAGTTTCGAATCTATGGACGCTTCGTCCTCGCCTCCCGCCTCAGTTGTGCGTGAAAGTTACTGTTGCCGTGGAGACTCGCAAACCAGCCTGGCCATTACTGACTATAGCTAAATCATGTTGTGGACATCGATCAGCCGTGCAATTTTTTTTCCAAACCAAGCTGAAGAGCGCGATATCAAGTATTTATCGCATTGCAACATCGTTACTATGTCTGTGGATGACCGTAATATTGTAGGCATAGAGCATGATCGTGTTACAAATGTAAGTCTATTGGGATGTTGCGCTCATAGTGCGGAAAAATTCCGAGGAACAGCTGACTCGACTCGCCGGTTCATACGCGATCATTAACAACAGGTGAGCTCTACCGACTTTCCTCAAAACTATCCAAATGAAGACATGGAATGGGACTTGGAAAAGTTCAAAAAGAACTTTGACATCAAAATCTCGTACATTTCGGGGGATACGGCCAATTTTGACCTCATAGGGATCGACACGAGCATAGCAAATGCTTTTAGGCGGATTATGATTGCAGAAGTGCCCACAGTAGCCATTGATCAAGTTTTCATTTTCAATAATACTTCGATTATACATGATGAAGTGCTTGCCCAACGATTGGGTCTTGTCCCTATAATGATGAGTCCTGACTGGTTGTATTGGGTGGAGCCGGCAGACCCCGACAGCGACGAGGATCCACTCAAAATGTACAATCACACAAACACAGTTAAGTTTACTCTTGATGTCAGCTGCTCCCGCAACCCCAATGCTCCAAGGGATTCAACAGATCCCAACGAACTCTACATTAACAGCAATGTCTATGCACGAGATCTGAAATATGGCCCAATTGCGGAACAGGAGAATGCTTTTGACCCTCCACCTACGGTATGCAATCCGGATATTCTCCTTGCTAAACTGCGGCCCGGCCAACAGATCCAGTTGACTGCATTCGCCGTTCTAGGTATTGGTGCAGATCACGCTAAATTTTCGCCGGTGTCCACTGCGTCATACCGTCTTCTGCCGACCATAAATATCATTGGTGAGCCTATTACTGGAGGCCTGGCCAGAAAATTCCAATCATGCTTTCCTCCAGGTGTCATCGAGATTAATGCCAAGGGCGAGGCGTATGTTGCGGATTCCCGCAAGGATACTGTATCACGCGAGGTCCTACGCCACCCAGAGTTTAACGGACGAGTCAAACTTGGCCGCCGTCGTGATCATTTTATTTTCAATGTCGAAAGCACTGGTGCTCTAGAGCCCGATGAAATTTTTGTCAAATCCATTCAGCAGCTTAAGCGGAAAGCTGAAGAGCTGCTTCAATACGATTTGGCTGCCTGAAGACAAAAACAAATATGTGTAATATGTAACATTATAAGCAACAAATTCTCCGACGCATTTACATTTTTGTCGCGGCGTCTTCTTTGTGAGGACTAGTGTACACCCCGAAGATAATGTCTCGTGATTCTTTTCTAATTCACTCGGCTAGTTTTGCTTTAGCGATTTATCATGTGGCAGATTGCCGCAGGAGTCTACAGCTTGATCACAATTTATAATTCTTAGAATTCACAATTCACTGTGTTCATCACGAAGAATATTTTCGACTATGATTAAGCTAGACCCGACGACTCCAATCTTGAAACGCAACTACAACGGGAAGCGGCATACAAACAAGCTCAAGTATGCGAGAACCCGAGATGGCGCGATGTTTATGTAGTGCTAACGCGATAGGGTTGCGTTCTAACTGGAGGACTCTACGAAATGGCCACGAATAATTCGTATCAAATTAACCATTTATTAGCAACAAATCTTCTTGATAGTTACATTTACCGGGTCAAATCTCTATAATGCATACGGGAAGTTTCTAGAGGCAACATTCTAGTTGCCACGTGGCCCACCGTTCAGTATGCCGTCTAAAGTTTCAGAGTTTTCTAGGACAAGCTCCCTCATAGCTGGCTGACATAGTAAGGAATATCTGATTTCTAAGGTAATTAATTACCTACCAAAAATAACTGCAACGTCTGCCATAGAGGTCTCTTGTGCTTTAGAATTAGTTAAAATTTGGCTAAAAGTTTCACTTGGAATTAGGTTTGGAGTACATGGGGCTAAATCTCAGGGGGCAGCGATCTGAATGCCGTAACTCGATTAGGAAAATCAGCTTGGAACTTGGTCTAGTCATATATAAATTGGAATCCAAAGATTTGCATAGTGTTCTAGTTAGCGTTGGCTACGCGTATGGTTCATTCTTTATGGAAATCCTCGAAAAGTAAAAGAGATGGCAGCCCTTACGAAACTGTGACTTGAGATTGATTCTGTTTGGACACTTCGTTTTGGAGAGATATTAACAAATTTTCATTCCAACAGTTATCAAAATCCTCTCCAAGTGTGAGTTTATGTCACGTTGAAGGCTCTGCCATTCTGCCAGCATTGGAGAACCAACAGTCGAAATGGATAAAAATAAAAATCATATTATTATGGTGTCATGCAGAAACGGGCTGCTCTAAAAGGCGTGGACATTGGATACAAAAAAAAACACAAAAAATTACAGTGTCGGGCAGTGACCAAAAGAGCGGTGTGGTCGGTGGCCTGCCATTAAATAAAATACAAAGTCGTTTATCGGACAAAAATGCTGACGGCTTGGAGGCTGTCATGGCCGCTACTGCGGCTCGTGATATAATTTTCGGGAATACTCGGAGGGCCCAGGGGCTTGAGACTGTCCACTATAGCCCGACGAGTAATCTTCTTGGTGCAACGGAGCGGTATCAATAGACATGGTACTCATCGAGTGCTGGTGATGGTATTGGTGTGGCATTGGCGCTCCTCCAACAGAACCCGGAGGTTGGCCACGGAGATGGTGCTCGCCAGGTAGATAGGGAGGAGGTACCTGGACTGGTGGAGGAAGAAATGGAAGATTCACATCGCCTACAATCACACCAAAGTTTGTTGGGTTTTGGTCAAACAATTGTTTGATTTTGTTGCGGCACTCTACAGCAGAAAAGTGCTTTGACCGTGCTCGCGATAGCTCAGCAGCAATATGTTCCCACTTGGCGCGTTCCGCCTCCTCAAGAAGCATTTTCAGGCCGTGGGCATCCTCAGAGTCCCAAATAACCGTTCCACCGCCCTGCTGTCCTATTAGGACCTGATAGCGATTGCGAGCGGCTAGTGCATTACCACAATCGGCAGCCGCTGCAATTTCCGACCATGGCTTGGCCTCATGCTTCAGCTTAAGAATGATGGCATCTTGTTCAGCAGTGTACTTGGACTTTTTCTTTGGCCGCGGTTGGGGATCCGATTGAAGTGCGCTAGTGTTTGGTGGAGTTGCTGTAGATAGCGGAGGCTCTGTGAGCGTCAACGGTAGGGGGGCGATGGGCCCAGCTATTGCTCCGCTAGTTGATAGTAGACTCACAGCTGGCCCAGGACGTGTAGCTACGGCTCCTGGAAGATTCGTGATGTTTGTTGGAACTGTCGACTCGAGAATTATTTCCTCGAGCGACCGTTTTGAACCAGTACGCCGCCTGCGTGGATACCGGGGACGATTGACACGTGAGTGGACAGGCACCACTGCCGCGTGAGTCGGAACGTAGCCAAATGGGCTTCGTGGAGGCGGCTGAATACCCGCACCGTGTCCCTGCGCAAACGACGAGTGTGGTTGGTTTGGAGGGGGAGAAGGTAGTGGAAACGGGTGCGCCGACGAGTCACCTATGGACTGTCCCCCTGGCCGCCCTGTAACAGGAGTTGCAGGCGCACCACTGCTCATTGGGTCGTACAGCTTTTCGAATACTCCAGGGGTCCCTCCACTAACAGCACCGCCATGAAACGCAGCAGGTCCTCCCAGGTATATTCCCGGAGGCGATAACTGCTGTGACAGTCGATTACTGAGTGGCGGCCTGTTTGTGATAAGCGTCAGTCCGGGTGGGTATTCACCTGCCGGACCAGCATGGACATCAGCGTCCGAGGACTGTTGTAACCACGGAGCACCAGTGGCCCTCGACACACCTTGTCGGGCCGAGCTGTGAGTTGGAGCTTCTTCGGGAATAGCATAGACCGGTCCGTACTGGCTTTGCTGTGCAGGTGATTGTAGATGAGACTGTGGTGCGTGCTGTAGTTGTTGGCGTTGGTGGTGTTGATGATGATGCAGTGCCCGCTGGTGCTGCTGATGTGTTGATGATACCACTGGTGAATGGTGTGATTGATGATGTTGCTGGCTTGTCGGGTGAACCGCCAGCGGCACCGGTGGCAACGAGTGATGGCTCGGTGGAATATTGGTGACGCCATGGTGACTTGGAGACGTGTTAACCGTCGCCGGCAGATGGGAATCAGTCGCAGAATCGCCGCAAACACGCTGTGAAAGGTTCTTTTGACCGGCATCCGATGCTGCAGAGGGCGCAGAAGAGGTCTCGAAGCGAAATGAACCAAGGGAGTCATCGTCCGGCACCTGTTCATTCATGCCGAGTTGACGCTGTTTATTAGAGGTGACCAGGTATCGTGGAACGACTCATGAAATTCTTGGTCTGGCACGTCTATACTGTTTGCAGTCGACCCAGGTGAGAGCTATGATATTTAAAAAAGTGCAAGTCGCACAAGCCCTTTTAGCCGATCAATTGTCTAGCCTTGAATAGGATGCACCAGCCTCCAGAGTCGCAAGTGTTCAGAGGCGCCAACTGAAACAGAGGTGAAAAATTTGTGTTAGCCTCTGCTTGTGGTCAATCAACGGTTAGATCGCAGTGTCGGTTCCGGATTGCAACCGCCCCGGATTGTCAAACGTTGCTATTGACCTTTTCTTTCTGGCCACAGACCACTTGACACTTGCAATACTGCTAGCCTGTATCTGGGACTCAAATTTCCAATCTGCAAGTGCCAGGGGCTAACCCACAAAACGTAAACAAACAGGTGACCAACGTCCGCGCGCTGATGGATTGTTGTTTTCAGTCAACGCTGTAATTCAGGTCAAATGGTTACCAAGATACCTTCGATGTACACATAAACATACGCACTAAGTCGTCCCTATGAACGACAAGTTTCGCCGCAAGTGCTCAAACTCTAAAAGTTCCCCAAAACCTTGTTTGTGTACGCGAACAGTCCTGCAAGCAGCGCCACTCTCAAACCTGGTAGTGATATCGTTTGTGGCGTGTCCCGATTGTCCGAATATCTCTGATTGCGCGCCCTATTCAAGAATCGATGGCCCAAGCCAGTTCCTCGTCCCGCTGCGCACGCACGCCCCGACTATGTGTGCTGCGAACCGCGCTGATCCTATAATGCGTCTTAGTTGCATTTTTCTTATTACCCCTGAGCAAGCCTCTACCCAGCTCCTACTGCAAAGCCCTACGAGATTGACTAGCAAAAGCAAATAACCTGGACCCTGTGCGGGATTGGTTTTTTGTGGGTGCGATATTCTACAGTCAATATATCAACATAAAGTACAATACGGAATATGTGCTGCCAACCTTAAGGATTATTACCGCTTCCGTATGCCGCATGAGACTTTTCTATTGTCCGCATTCTAGGGGCTGCGAAAGATCTTAGTTCATTCCACGGGCGGCCACGGCAAAATACAGCTGGGAAATTAACATTTGTGCGACTCTGGCAATACTGTTTGAACTTTGGGGCCATTGTTGGATTATACAGTGCTGGATAACGGCTGGTCCAGCATTTGGACCGGCTCACCAAACTCCGCATGTAATATTTACTGCAGGTTCGACCCCGATTCAGGAATGATGCGTACATGTCGCAGCCCGCTATGCACGATTGAAGTTCCATTCACAGTATAACTATTTGTAAGGAAATGAGAGTGATTTGTGTCTACCGTCAACCTTCAACCTCTCAGGATATAAAACAAGCCAGATGATCACAATTTTATTATTGGCGAGTGCAAGGTGTGGATGCCTAACGTAGATTAATACATCGTTGGAATGCCTCGAACAATCAACGTAAACTCGGCACCATCTGTTTTCTACCACTGCTGCCACGGCCGCTGGGTGGGAAACAAGTATTCACAGGTACCTTGTTGTGAGTAGACCCGTGACGTCAACGGTGCAATTTGGCCCCATGGCACATGTTCGTGTAGCTAACAAGAGCGTATCTTGCAGACAAGTTTGAACTCAACAGAGAAATAACTGGCGACATCCGCATGGGGCATGCTAGCTGCTTGCTGCGGGGCGCCATAGCAAGATGCAACGAGGAAGACCGACTTGAACCGTCTGTAAACTTGTCTTGAGTAAATGATCCGCTCGGTGTGCACGTATACTTGCAGCCCACAAGAGGCCACTCAACGGAGCCGCGTAGAGTGCGCGACATGGTCATGGGGTCACTAGAGGGCGAATGCATTATGTGCTATGGCCTCGGTCTGAAATGGTGTGCATGGCCTTCCCCAAACTATGGACTACGGCGAATAGTCAACGGTGAAAGCAAACTGAAATGACGCTGATAATTGCCCCACCCCTGAGACTAAGAACCCCATAGCTGTGCATTGGGTCTCGTGGATATTGAGTGCGATATGGTTAGGAACGAGACCCAATCAGCAGTTTTCGTATCGGCGCAAACGAGCACAAGCATCCTTTCGAAGTTGAGTCACTTGTAGACTGTGTCCCGACGCATTTGCCACAGAATACTGGCTTGGCGGCTGCAGAGCGATCGCACTGCTCCAGAGATGCTGGTTGATCGTTGCCGCCTGCTGAGACAATGGCCAGCTCATTGCATGTGCCGTGATATCCTCCAGACAAGACACTTGCAAGATGAAGCGAACCAAGGTCTATAATCGTGACAATCACTTCAACGGTCACGTCTGCATTTAGCACGGCTCACCAAGGTGCCCACATTCCGTCTTCTATAGCCATCTTTCTCTCCTAGTCATCTTGTGTTTGCCCCCAACGCTGTGGAGCATTCAAATGCCGACAAGGTCGAGTCGAAGAAAACGCACTAGCACTCCTTGACGTACAGTCAGCTATGCATGATCCCGCTGCGGCCAGCTGCGACTCACATAGCGATTGACTTTTCTTGTATCTAAATGACTAAAGTCGCTGCTCGTGAGGGCTGGCGTGTACAAGTGCTCCGGACCTGTGCGATTTATGTCCACGGCAGGTATCGCATCGGTTCTCACTCAGTTAGGCATGGGCGTGGGGTTGTCATGAGTGCGGCGGAGAATCTCACGGGAGAGACGTTGAGGAACCTTTGGCCTCCACACGGTGGTGACAACATCGATCGAGCTGCAAGGGGCGGTACCTGTTTCGGTAAGATTGGCATCGCCGCGTGCCGTGTCGATAGCGAGTGTTGGTCACCCCTCTTCACACCAAAGTTGCACCTAGTTGCGTTTCGATGGCCTGCGGGAGTATATGTCGTAGCGCAGTACAACTCCTTCGGATGTGCGCCAACCAGGGTCCGGCTGCAGTGTGGCAAGAGCCAGCCACCTCAACGACTGGCCTACACACGCGTAGTTCCAGAAGGAAATAGTGACGAGATCCACCACAGCTTCGCCGCAGATGGATCGCATTCGAAGACACACACCCAACAGATCCGATCAGAAGTAAACAGGGCATAAACCAAATCCATTCCGACAGTCCCCGGGTCACGTTCCATTGGCCCTTGTCTCGTTTCGCCGGCAGTGATATCCGCAGGGCCGCGCTCTGGCGTCTCGTATGAACATCTCAGCATACCTCGCAATTGCAGCTGCATGTGGATATCAACGACTGCGATTTGTGACCTTCAGGGCCTAAGACATCCATGGATGCAGATGGCGACGGCACAATCGAGATGCTCTAAAACACGTAGCAGACAAGGTTGTGAAAATGCCTTTGCACACAAGAGATCAGGGTAGTGGCTAACACTTAACCTTGGAAACTCCGCTGCGACTCGCAGGTGACAGCACAGGCTGTTGGGCTATAATTCACGCATACCTAAGGTTGGTACAGTTGCCCATGTGAGCGGTAATCCAAGGTTGCTGTCTGGCTACAGGCAAAACGCAAGAAGCATTGCATCTGCCGTCTCACCGAGCGATCGTCAGAGTGCGTTGTTTAGTATCGGCTCGCTGCATACGGGTTCTTTGCCAACGAAATCATCCCCGCCGGCGTGAGGCACTCTGATGCCAGTGAATAGCAGACTGTCTGTCGCCCCTTTGTATTTGATTTTATATTGGAGTCATGGACATGCCGACTTCTCGAGGCGCGTCCCAAATTGATCCGCTGCACCTAGCCGTTGGCCGCGTAAACAATGCTGTGGTATCCCCGGATGGGCGACTTTTGTTCTTATTTCAGCGACTCTCAAGCAGGGGTTCACTTCTACTGCCGTCTCTGGGCCTTCCACGTAACTCTGTCAGATCGGTGGAGGACAGTTTGTCAAGACCCTCGCAGTCTGGCCTGCTTGTGAACCTGGCAACAATATCCATTATAGCGTAATAATTTCCCGGACAATTATTGATGCGCTGTCTGAGAATATTGAGGCAATTTATAATGTCTTGAACTTAGAGCTTGTCCGCGTAGGGCCAAGTTGAATTATCGGCCTGCTTAAGAGCTTAAGCAAAGCGTGAACTCGGCCAAAGCATTTGACTAGAGTCAACATCTCTTATTAAAATGCCATATCAATATCGTTGGGTCGCGTTTGAGCAAGATAAGGAGCAAGCCCAGTAACTATATAAGCCATCTGCGTCTGCTCTCTTTCTCTATGCGCGGATTCAATGATTTATGACCAGGCTGTGGAATCAGCTAATAGGCGAACACATACAGAAGTCCTGTATCGCGGGCATAATATGCCTCTATTTTTGTAGTTCGCTGTGGCAAGCTGAGCTTCTTTCCAAAAACAGTGAGCATCTTGTCGTCGGGACCCACTGCGAGGTGCGCCTTGGATATATCTAGCTCGTTCATACCTCGGATTTCGACCGAGTATCGCGGTGCAGAGCCCTCGCCATTGTAAGGACCTTTGTAGTCTGAGATACTAAACGAAACGTCAACATCCTCCTCAGCAGTATTTTCTGGGACTTCAACCGATGAAATTTCTTGAATCAATGGCTTCTTGAGCTTCTTTGTCTCCGCGGGCTCGATAATTTTGCTGCCTAATCCGTCGTCATGGTTCATAATTGCAATTGCGTTGCCAATGGCACTGTCAAGTGTGCCGACAAATCCCTTATCTCTTTGTAACGCCTTTGCATTTACCAAAGTTTTTTCCAGGTCACCTTTTTGTAATAGTTTGGGTGTAACATACTCTGGAGTCAGCGATATACTCACAGCCGCTGATGACGTTCACACATCGCCCCCGTTACCCCCACGAAGCCCTGGCTACCATTCTATATCAGTGATTTCGAGAAAACTTACCTCGTGATAATTCGACGGAAGCAGAGTCTTCTACAAGTTCAATGCAGGTTTCAATTAGTATAATCTTGACTCCCTTGTCCTTCGTGGCCTCTAGAACAACTCGGGGATGTATGCAACAGTCCCATACCAAACACCGCTTTCCAGCACGATCATAATCTTCTCGTTGCTTGGAAATCACTACGGGAACGACCCAATCCTCTCCATTTTGTATTCGTGAAAACAGCTCTTCGCCGAATACGTTTTCCGGCTGAGGAACTTGCGAATCAGTGCATACGTTGATAAAAACCTTGATACCCGAGTCTTTGATGCTCTTCGAACTCAGTAAGTGTGTCTTGATGACAAATCCTGGCGCAGGATTCAAGGTAATTTCTGTATCGTCCGCGTCCATTGCTTGCAATCGTCTGACCGCTTGGCCGAACTCCCCCTATAGAATACTTATGATTGTTTGCCGAGTGAAACGTACTTACTAATGAGTAATCCTCCAATATAACAATGAGATGTAATATCTACGCTATATCTGATTCCAGGATCACGCTCACAGGTGTTGATTGAAAGAAGAAAAGACCACTTTGAGACTTTTAGAACATGCATATATGCATTCCTATCTTATCTCAGGTCAAGGGTTCATAATTTTATTGGTGAAAGTATAGAACAAACGTCTTCTAGCGAAACGTATCGCAAGAAAGATGCCGCTATTGGCCGATCAGTTGGCCAGTTTGGCGAATCCAAAGCCTGTGGGTACGTTATTTTGAGTACTTTTTACTTTATCCGAGCGACTAATAGCAGACTTTGATCCGGAAACTGTTGATCTCGCCGATGGAGAGAGAGGGTCTAACTCGGGCTCTGAAAACGAGAGCGACGATGAAAAGCTCGCGAGGGACCATTATGTTACAGTGGGGTATGTTATATGTTGTGTAATGTCAATCTACATTTTTGGCTGCTAACTGCAGAAAGAGCAAACTTCGCACTGACGACGTCCAGATGGATAACGTGAAATATAAAGGGTCGCGTGTCTCACGGCAAGCACTTTACGAAGAAGAGGAACAGGAAGAGGAAACTAGCGACCGGGAAGGTCAAGAACATGATTCTAGGAGCGACGATGAGTACAAAGATGCCGAGATGGACAGTGAGGACGCCGTAGAACTGGGCGATGCTCACAACAAGCCTGATGAAAACGAGAGTGAGTCAGATGGCGAAGATGTTAATCAAAACAGAGCTTCTACAGAAGAGAGAGACAGAGACAAACTACGTGTGCTTATGGACAATGAACAGAAGCTCCTTTTGAGTCGCCTGTCAAGTTCTGCGCGTGCTGATGCAGAAAAGGGCCGTGCCGTGCAGCAACAGATGAACATATATGAAGGCTTACTGGACAGTCGCATAACTATTCAAAAGGCAATTTCCAGTGTAAACACTTTACCGATTGACAAGTCAAGCGCGTCCACATTTGAATCTGAAGGCACAGACAGGTTGCGCCAGGACGCGACCGAGGCTCTTCTTGATCTAGCTGACACTATTTCAACACTGAGGTTGAAGTTGATGAAAAATGATAGTTTTGCAAATGAAGTGAAGTTGGGACAGAAGCGGACCCTCGAGGATGGGTTTAACAATCTGCGGGCTCTTGATGCAGCGCTCGAGGCTCACGGGGGGACCATTCTTACGAAATGGTCTCGGAAAGTAAATGCGTCGTCAGGCTCAAGTGCATTACAAGCAGCCAAATTTAAGTCACTCAACCAAACGGCAGAAATCCAGGTGAGGTCCATGCTTGCCGACATGGAGCGACTCGTCAAGCGTACTCGCTTGAATCGATCAAACGTGACTATCCTTGGCCAAGATCTATCTGTCAGCCACCAAAATGGCTCTAATCACCTTGTAGAAAACGACCACATATTCGATGACACTGACTTTTATCGTCTTCTTTTGAAAGACTTGGTGGATAAACGCATGGCGGACTCTGGTGCAGCAACCGGTCTCAAGTGGACTGCCGTGAAGACTAAGGTGAAGAAGAATGTCGATACAAAAGCATCCAAAGGTAGAAGGCTTCGCTATCATGTCCAGGAAAAAATCCAAGGATTCGATGTTCCTCGCCCCGTATTCACTTGGACTGACGACCAAATCGAGTAAGTATGAAGGTTTTTTCACCAACATTGATTGATAAACTGCAACTAACCATAGTGATTTGTTCATAAGTTTGCTTGGGCAGAAGGTTAAATTGGATGAAAATCTGTCTTCTGAAAGCGAGGAATCAGAACCTGACAACGATGGTCTTGCGATCTTCGGTTGAACACAGCAGCATGAAGAGTCTGTTGCGCGCAAGGACTGTGTATAGAACAATATAGCACTCAAATCTTTTTGGCTTGGGACAAGCTTTGAAATAGTAGTCAAGGCCCAGTATACGATTTTGTGTCATCTCATCTATTGGTTACCTGGACTTGAAGAGTTTAAATACATGATGTCCTGGCCCCAGCCGGTAGCTCAAATGAGGAATTGAGAATCGCCAAAGAACACAGAATGCGATTGATCAGTCAGTATCGGAATCGTACGAAACCAATGGTTTCCTTTTCGTGACTCTGATAAAAGGCTTCTGAGCGGCAGAAATACCGTCAAAGCTAGAACTGAACGGATCGCTAGCTTCCTTGAAAAGAGCTGCTATAGACATCTGCGGGGGATTTCGCGCATATGTAATTGACTCTGCGGTTAACGAATCCTCCTTAGTGGCTGGTACTAAGGGCAAATCAAGCGAATGTTTATCTTGCAGTTTGGCCGTTTCAGACTTTGCGCGCTGGATCTCCTTTCGCCGCTCACGAAACACCTTGCGTACTCTGGTGGACGTTCTATAGACATCTCCAGAAGTCCTGGCGTTCCGGTCATACAAGTCTTTTAGTCGTTTCTTTTGTTCGTTCGCGACCTGCTCATCAGAGATTTTCACTTCGAGCGCCGCGAACGGATCCTCCGGCTTAGTAGCAGTCGCTGTGACATGTGCTAACGCCTCGCTCTCGATATTAATGTCCACAACTGTTCGACGACCTCCTAAAGTAATCTTGTACGCTGTATTTTGGGGGTCTGTTTGAATTTCAATGGGGTTATTGCAGAGGTGGCATTTAAATCGGAAGCTCCAAATCGGCGTGGAATAGTAGTTTCCTACTCGCTTCTTTTCCGCGTTAAACCTGACACCTTGAGCGACCCGCTTGTCACAACTAGAGCAATATATGTCAAACGGTAATTCAAAGCGAGCCACAAGTATTCCTTGGTCGAGCTTGCGCGCCCGTTTACCCAACGCGTGAGTTCCGGCCAACTGATTTGCCGTCCGCTTGCCGTCGTAGTCCGGCGGATAATATTTGTTGAAACCTTGCATTCGTATAGGTACAAATCCACATATTATCTCACCTTCATCTGGAAGTTTCCTGTGATATCCGCCATTCTCTTTCCGGGGTGGTACCATACAAATTATTAGCATTTACTCAAAATCAGTTCGCTCCTATATTCATTACGTAACGTACTTCCCGGGCGACCCGACCTCCCAGGTAAGTCGATCGCATTCCTAGACACGACTAACGTTAGAGCACTCCCCTTCAAGAATTATGCTAAAAAAAATTATTGAGAGTTAAATACGTTTAGGACAGCAACGATCATTGTGTTCAATGGAGTTGTAAAGGCTACAGTGACGTTGTCGTCGTTCGAAAATGACGGGCTGATTGGGGACCTCGCAATTCGCAATTGAGTGGGCGTAGCTGATCTCCTAGATTTCGAAGCTCCTCACCAGTGAGCAACTTAGATACCTTAATGAACGTTGCAGAATGACGATTTTTGCAGGCCCTGACCTCTTCAGTAGCCTTGTGCGACTCTTGTGCTAGGACACCGTAATTGACAACCTTGGATGGACAACGAATGAACTTGGCCTCGATTGACTATACAAAACCTCGAACAACAGGGAGACACCGACTGCTCATTTTAGACGGGCATGTGAGCCATAAGCCTGCGGAGTTCCTACTGTATTGCAATGACAGTGCCGTAGTTCCTCTGTATGTCAGCGCACCCTTCACAGATCGTAGAACTCTCCTAATTCAATACGTTTTATCCTGGTAATAGCGTGCTTAGAGCAATCAAATCGAGCTACATTTCCAAAGACTTTTTCCTATTCGGTTTCAACGACATATAGAGGGCTACTATAAGTGAAGCTAACGTCAAGAGTGCCTTTAGGAGCTCTGCGTTCATCTCACTAGGCCCAATGAAAGTGATCAACGAGTATACTTCCAGCTCTGCCGTCGAGTCCAGAACTAACGTGGGCATCCAAAACAAAACGAAATATGAAAGAACTGGAACTCCAAAGCACGCTTGTCGAGGAGAAATTTCGTGTCCATCAAAATAGCTCGATAGATCAACCACACTAGCTGTCCTAGCACAAGAGTCGCACAAGGCTACTGAAGAGGTCATGTCCCGGCAAAATCGTCGTTCTGCAATGTTCATTAAGGTATCTAAGTCGCTTACTGGTGAGGAGCTTCGAAATCTAAGAGATCAAGCAGCTACGCCCACTCAATTGCGAATTCCGAGGTCCCCAATCAGCCCGTCATTTTCGAACGACGACAACGTCACTGTAGTCTTTGCAACTCTATTGAGCACAATGCTTGTTGCTGTCCTAAACGTATTTAACTCTCAATAATTTTTTAGCATAATTTTTCAAGGGGAGTGCTCTAACGTTGGTCGAGTTTAGGAATGCGATCGACTTACCCGGGAGGTCGGGTCGCCTAGGAGTACGTACATACGACTTGCTCGGTTTGGTCGATATGCTAATCTATTAATCTATTACCATGCAATATTCGATAGGACTGTTGAAGTTTCAAGACGACTGTCACCGAAGAACAATGGCCTAATATATGCACTGAGTGCGCAAACACAGGCCGGTGTCGTCACATAACCAACTTAGCGTAAGGGTTCATTCTCCGCAGCCTCTCACCGAAAATAAAAAAGAAAAAGGGAATTGGGGTCATGCCAAGAGCAATAAACGCAATTAAAGACCCACCCCAATGGATGCCAAGATTCTCAAAGAGCATGAATCCAAAAAGCGGAAACACGCCTCCGAAGATGCTGCGGAAAAAAGTATTTGCTGCGATAGTGGATGCGGCAAAGCGGGTGAAAGAATCAACGAGATAATTCAGACATCCCTGGAAAATTACAATGAATCCTATATCGGCAATGCCTAGACCAATCATAGGGACAGCCCAATGAATGTCCGGACGACATGACCACGCAAACATGAACAAACCAGCGGGCAGTAACCAGCCACACATCATTATGGCAGGAAAGCGCTGCTCTGGAACAGGCTTGTTATTATTTGCCTTGACAATGCGTGCGTACCGCAAACCAGCAAGAATGTTACACACGCAGCCGAAAAGCAATCCAATGAACAATGCAATCATAGGAAGAGTCGTAATAGTTCCCTCCCAACCGTATGCAAGACTGAAGGCTACTGGAATCGACGAGACCAGAAGGTACATGACGCCAAATACAAATGAAGCATACATGGCGATGCAGAAAACAATGGGGGTAGCAAACAGCGCAAACGGCCGCAGCATATGAAGTGACACAAACTCTTTAAGATCTAGACGGAACTTTTCGTGTTTAGCGTGGTAGGCCCAGTTACCGGTCTTGAACCGCATCGCACGGGCTCTACGAGCTTCTAGCACCGGGATGTACGACTCCTTGACAAAGAAAAATCCAAGAACGATAACAAGACCCTCAAGAAGCACTGAGACCCAAAGGGACCATCGCCAAGCGGTTGGCGATTTCTCTGTCACGAGTGCCGAGATAATGGGACCAAACGTCACTCCTGAAATAATGAACATGGAGTAAAATACTAGAGAGATTCCTCTATACGCAGGGCTCCAAATGTCAGCGAGAACACCTCCCGACGATACCACCGGAGCACCGGCAAAGAAGCCGGCAAAGAAACGAGTGACCAGTAGCGCTGCGAGTGAGTCAGCAGAGGCACTACCCATGGTGAATAAGGCACTTAGGAAAAACGGGGCGAATACGCCAATCTTCCTCCCGTGAGTTTCCGACAAAGGCGCGAAGAACATGGGACCGAATGCAATGCCAATAATGTAGAGCGAGGTGGGTAAGATCGCTACAACGCGACCCACCCGAAACACCGTCATAAGGTGGTCGACAATTGACGTTGTTACCGTACTGTTGAACTGGGTCATAAGCGTACAAATACCGTACAGAGCGGTGTGATAAATTTTTTTCTTGAGATTCCATCTCATGGGCCGTTCCGGGTCGTCTGGATCGATGGTGACCAGGTACGCTTTGTCGGCGCCACACACGGGGCACGCAGCTCCGCATTGTTCGCAGAGGTGCTTGTGGTCATCGGAAATTTCTTCACTGTCGCTACTGCTCATGTTTCCAGTTCCTGGATCGCTCAGAGCTTACTTCGGCGAAACTCTGGCGGCCCGAAGTTCGGAAAGTCCGTGCTAATATATGATGGGCTCATGTGCGGCTCAATTTTTCTTCAATTCCGATGTCGGAGTCCGGGTCGAGAGGCTCATGGTTCCGGCGATGCCAGTTTTCATTCTCACCTTCGGTTTTCCGCGACACCCATCTCTTACATCGAAAATAGCACCGCATATCTGCTAGTCGTTATTCCACATTATTGAATCTATGATTGGATTATGCGTTTTAATTGCAAAGGCTGCAACGCCAATTAGCAGAGTCAAAGCAAGGCCATTTGTCATATTGTATTGCAAGCGTTCTTGTATCACTCTGCGTGCTAGCACCTTAAAAGATAACTTGTCAAGTCGATAAGATGATAGCTTGACGTTCGAGCGGATTACGATGATGCGCTCGGATTCCGAAGTGCGGAGTGAGAAAACAGAGCAAAAAGTGCCCAGTTATTGAGAAAATATAATGTTACTCCTTGCCCCCAAAACAACGTTTTTATTATGGGAAACAAAGAAATGTAACAAAACAATCTGCTCTTCGTGAATAACCAAGCGGGTCCATCGTCTCACAACGGTAATGCGGATTCCGACGCTCAACGCCATGGCCAGCCGTGCGGCTGTACCAGAGGGTATGTGGGGTGAGTGGGGGTCACAGTCCTACCTGCGAAAGAACGAAGTGGCAAGTGGCGCTGGTCGCCAAGTAGCCCGTGTGCTTGACTCAACTTAGTTGAAATACACCAAGAGGAGCTCCATTTGAACATCCCGCCTTGCTGGGCCGTCTAGCTGACGTGTGCGCTAACTTGCGTTTGTAGTTGAGTTACACGTTAACAAGTTGAGAAGCATGGCGTCCAGGGCAACGAGTTATTAGAATCAGAATTATTCCGCCAAGTTCAGCCATGTGTGGTCAGCGTAGAGTAATACCTAGCGGAAAATTCTGCGGGGCATCCAGCACATCCTGCTTACTCGAGTGACCTTTGTAGTGCGACCTCAGTTTAGTAAATGTGCGCAGGCGCGCCTTGTCCAAACTTCCACCTATCTCTGAGTGGACGATATCGGACAGTGATCGCTCTTCACAGTGGTGCGGCTCTATAACTGATACTGTGCGTCTCAGCACCAGCTAGTACTTGCAATTCTGCTACCAATATATAGACTGAGCGCCCATTCCTTTGGGTGCTCCTTGTGCAATCTCCGTAAAGACTCTGAGATGCCAATCCATTGCAGTTGACTTTCTATATGATTAGTCATCTTTGTCGGAGGATGCCGGCATTGGATACCTGGTGACCAGTCGCGTCTCTGCGCAGACCTGAGATTCCACAAGGCAGATAGATCATCGGGGCCGTGGTGGCTAAATAATAGACAGCCGTCCCATCCCGCAAAAGCCGGTGTCCGACCGCGGGAGAATACCCAAGCTATGGCCAAGCTATGGGAAAGTAATCGTTGAGACAATTGTCACAAAACCACCCCCGGCCACAAAAAAATTAAACAATGAAAGAGCATTTGTGACAACGGGTGACATGTAATGATAATCAGACAACCAGATGTAAAAGAACAGAGCCAATATATGGCATCTAATTTGAACATCCAGTGGAATGAGTGCATATTTTGCATATGCAGCATGACTATTTTCGCTAGACAGGGTCGTTGCGTATCAGGTCACGGTCGTTTTCCACACTACCAGACCAAAAGCGACAGACTTTTATCACATTATCCTAACTTAAAAACAAAAAGATGAGCGACGACAATAAGGCTCTTTTAAGATTCTGCACAGTTTGCGCATCCAACAATAATCGGTGAGTAAAGCTTGAGTGCAACTGCGACACTTTGAAACCTAACTTTCAGATCCATGGAAGCCCATAGGGTGCTCAAGGATGCTGGGTTCAATGTCAGTTCTTTTGGAACGGGAACGGCAGTGAGGCTACCTGGACCTGCAATAGATAAACCGGTTGTATACAGTTTTGGAACTCCATACGACCAGATGTACAATGACCTGTACAACAGGGATAAGCGACTGTAGGTTTCAACTGTCGTATGATGTGTTGATTTCTAAGCTGACCACAGTTATACCGCCAACGGTGTGCTCATGATGCTAGATCGCAACCGAAAGATCAAAGACCATCCTGAACGCTGGCACGAGCATCGGCAGGTTTTTGATGTCGTGTTCACATGTGAGGAGAGGTGTTTTGATTCAGTGTGTGTAGATCTACTCCATCGTGGTGAAAAGCTGAATCGACCGGTGCACGTTATCAACGTTGATATCAAGGACAATCATGAGGAGGCTGCCGTTGGTGGTCAGGGTATTCTAAAGTTGGCAGACATGCTTACTGCCTGCAGGGACTTGGACTCACAAGTAATGGATGTTATTGCCGACTGGCAAGAGCAGCACAAGAACCTGCCAATTCTCTACCAGACATCATATTTCTAATTAATCCAACTTGGTAGCTACTCTGCGTTTGGTATCTTTTTGCTGGCCTTTCGCAGCAGCCATCGGTCGTTAACCACATCCGGAGTCTCGAGCAACTCCCGTGTCATGACGGGTTTATATTTGTTGGTTGGTCGCCCTATGCCGTCGCCGATGTTGGCCCGTTGACGCTTTTCTGGCACTTGCTTGTCGGTGGTGTAGCTATTGTTAACGACCATTTGACACAAGGACCCTGCAATTGTGCTCCGAACGAGGTATCGATGGGACAGGTTGAATGCACTGAATTTCAGATTCACAAGCTCTTCAGAACGGCGGCATGACTGCCACTCCATGTCTGGGAATGCACAATCGACAAGTACTAATGGGTAGTCGGCCGCAATTTCATACACTGGCCTGCGAGGGTTGGTGCTGACGTCCAGCAGCATCGGAACAAGATTTACCGACTCTAGGCCCTGGCCAATAAGAAACAGAATGGCCATCATTGAGCGCACTTGATGCCATAGGAATGCAGTGCCTCTTAGACTATAATAGTACAAGTCGTCATTTCCAGGAAGCTTGTGAATTTCCGATATCATAATTTTTCTCTCAAAATTTTTGATTTGTTTTGATGGATCAACCTTGCAGTAGTTTCTGAAATCATGTATCCCAACAAAATGTTCCGCTCCCTTGCGCATCGCATCAATGTCTAAGCCTCTACCGTGGAAGTAATAGTGGTAGTGTCGGAACTCACAGCTGAACCGGGCATCAAACCCTTCAGGTGTCCGCAGGCAGATTTCATACGCGCGTATATCCTCGGGCAAGTGATCATTGAGCATTTTGAGGTAGTTGAGTTCCCGTTCGTCGTTTGCTGCATTTGTTTGCTCTTCTAGCGTCAACGTGGATCGCAGCCGGAGCGATATTACTTGTCTCATTGCGCTAACACCACTGTCCGTCCTTCCGCACCTACTGAGCTCACAGTCACTGGGGTCAAGGCTTGGAATCAGCCTTGTGCGGTGCAGCGCGGCAAGAATATGCCCTTCCACCGTTGGTACGTCGTCATTGGTTTGAACTGCGAGACCATGATAATTCCACCCTGCGTACGCAAACCTTATGGCAACTTTCCTAGTGGAGAATTTTGAAAAGTCCATTTCCTTGGATTTCTTTTTCACTGGTTGCTTGGAGAGCTCGGTAGATTTACATTTTGGCCGAAATATCCCATTGTTGTCTGCAAACCCTTGGGCTTCGAGTTCCCGGATCTTGTTGATCAGTTCCTCCTTGGACCACGAAGCATAGTTAGTCATGATAGACGTCTGCCTCAAATTGATCCCAGTCACAAATTGGCGGCAAAATCCTGCTCCTATCCGTAAGCCTGTCAAAGGTCCACGGACCATACAGGATCGTTGAGGTGATTCGTTTGCAGACTGTAGTCGGAAAATTATTATCAAAACTCAGTAACCCTCAGTATTGTAACAAAAATATTTTCAGCCGCGTCATTCACAGAGAAACCTCGTCCCGTCAAGCAAGAGACGAACTTCATAGCAATATGAAAGCATCGTCTAGGTTGTGGTCCGATGTGTCACCTCCTTTGACTCCATGGGTGTAAGGGTTGAGTTTTTACGGACATCTAGAATGCAGTGTTAACCACAGATTGGAGGCTGTCGAGACCATGGGGTTCACTCAGATGACACCCGTCCAGGCTGCTGTGATTCCGCTATTTCGCGGTAATAAGGACGTTGTAGTGGAGGCGGTGACTGGATCAGGAAAGACGTTGGCATTTCTGATTCCCGTTATCGAAAGAGTCCTCGCATTAAATGAGACCGTCGGACATGGGCGAACAAATGCGATTGTTGTATCCCCAACGAGAGAGCTGGCTGAACAGATATATAATGTGCTGGAGCAACTGATTGAATTTGCAACCGCACCCGAAGGCAAGTCGCGCATTTTGCGGACCCAGTTGCTTATTGGAGGCACTACTCCAACACACGCAGACTTGAAAATATTTCTTGCAAGACGCCCTCACATTATTGTTGCGACACCTGGACGCTTATTAGAACTTCTGACTGCGAGCTCAGTAAGTACATCATCACTAGATGTTCTTGTCATGGATGAAGCGGACCGACTATTAGACTTGGGGTTTGACGTCACTGTCAGTAAGATTCTAAGTCTCTTACCCAAACAGAAGCGAGCAGGATTGTTTTCTGCAACCATCAGCGACTCTCTCAACGAAATTGTGCGCGTAGGAATGCGAAACCCCGTGAAAGTTGTTGTGAGTGCTGCAAAGAATCAGAAAACTCCAACCTGTCTTGGCACTGAATACTCTGTTGTCCAACCAAGTCAGAAAATTCCACTGCTGCTTCACTACATGGACCACTTATACTTCAAAAAGGCTATTGTCTATTTCCCCACGTGCGTCAGCGTTACTCATTTCGCTGCACTTGTTGCACACCTTCAGAAGGATGAGCCCGAAGCTCCCATAATATGCGCACTCCATGGAAAGCTGCAAGCTGGTCCACGGAAAAAAACACTGGAGAAATTTGCGTCATCTATTCAAAAAGCCGTCCTTTTCACTACAGATGTGGCTGCTCGGGGTATCGACATTCCAGATGTCGACTTTGTGCTTCAGCTGGACCCCCCCACGGATCCTAATGTGTTCTTACACAGAGCAGGCCGCGCAGGCCGCGCAGGTCGTACTGGAAAAAGCCTGCTATTACTAAACAAAGGACGTGAGGAGAGTTTCGTTGATTTCATGGAGGTGAGGAAAGTGCATCTGTCGGAAACTCGCGTTGAATTAGATCCACAGCAAATGCAGTCTATTGGTGCGAGGGCACGCAACTGGATTCTAGAAGATCGCGCCAGACACGATCTTGCTCTGCGATCTTTTGTATCGTTTGTGCGGTTCTACGCAAAGCACACAGCTACTTCGATTTTTCGTCTTACAAACCTCGACTTAGTCGACCTCGCTCGAGCATACTTCCTTCTTCGATTGCCCAAAATGCCCGAACTTGCTCAATATCCTAAGGAAAATCTCCCAGAAGACGGATGGCTCGGTGAACCCATCAATATGGATGATTATAAATATGCAAATGCCCAAAAGGAAGCCATGCGGGTTGACGAGCTAAACAAACCCAAGGATAGTATTAAAAAGAAAACAAAGGATGTTGTTAAGAAAAACAACCAAGCCTGGTCTGCGAAGGTCGAGCGGAAGGAGGTTGCTCAACAGCGTCGGGAAAAAAGAAAAAAGAAGCAGATTGCGAAAAAGGCGGCAGATATGCAGCGAAACTCTGATTCCGAAAGTGGAATCGAAGAAGACTGGAAAGAAGTTATAAAGCAGAAGAAACGACAGAAGCGGGATGATACTGTTACCGCATTTGATGGACTTTAGTAATTCTTCACCGCCATTAACACGTCGAATAAAATTTGTGCAGTCTACCTGCTGGGCTTACAAATCTATTAGAACTTGTATACACTAGACCTGCTCTGTATTCCATCGAAGATAAACGTATTATCCATCGGAACATATTGATGAGTTAGCAGTTTAATGACTTCTTGCGCTGCCACCCCACCGATTACAGCGGAAATATTATGCAACTCGCATAGCCCGGAACGGACACTGACGTTAGGTTTTCTTCACCCACAGACAAGGATGTAACGACTGGAAGCGCTACAGACTGTTACAACTCACATTTCTTTCGCCACATCTTCCGTGACGGGAGAAACCCGTTCGCACTTCATATTCTTGACAATTCTTTGCGCCTCTTCAACTAAATCAGCCTCTGATGGTTCTTGCACTCCATGTCGTTCCTTGTAAAACTTTGCGGCAATAATACAGACATATATGTGCAGGAGAGACTCATCATCGAACTCATCTGGTGTTAGGACCACGAATGTCGCAGAAAACCTCATAATGGACTTACATCCAGGCAGATTATCGTTCAAGAATTCTAGAGGCGTGCCGCGGATAACAGTCAGGTATCGGGCGTTTTTGCAAAATGTGATGCCATCTTCGTCCGAAATAGCATCAGCAGGCTTTCCTACGGATTCAAGTAGTGTTCTATAGACGCTCTTGAACCGCGTAAAGTCATCGCGAGCCTTGGCCTGATATATCTGCTGCAACTTTACAAACGACTTGGTATCAGCCTTCATATCTGGTAGCACACCAGGCAACGGCAGCAAATTTTCACTTTCGGGAAGATCGAGATATTTACGCAGAGCAGACACCAGAATCCAGAATCCCCAATTGTATTCCGGCAATTGTCTCGAGTGACTCGATTCAAACAGGTTCTTGATATTAGATGGAACTTCCGGCTTTTGAAGCAACCGCCAAGCTGCCGAGATTGCCTCGTCAAAGTTCTCTGAATCCGCGTGGCCCTTGCTTTTCTCTAATAGTGCCTTGAATGCTCTGAGTTCATCTGAATCCCTCGGCCCTTCTCCTCCATGTTCTATTTTCCAAATAGACTGGAACTTGAGCAATAGGACAACGTACGGAACATGCGCTAATTCGAAGTCACCGAGAGACTCAATGTCAAACTCTTCTGCGTACCCCAAAAGTTCAGGAAATGGTTTACCCAGTCGCATGTCTGCCAGACTATCAGGATGTGTCTCTATAATCGTGTGCTCTTGCATAGACAGTCGTAAGTAGCCATAGAATCCAACACAGTCCGCTACTACCAGCGGCACATTTGTTGGATACAGCATCTTTGATAACTCCGTCAACTGAGAAGGCGCCACATCGCACGCAACTATAATCGTATATTGTGCAAAAAAGTATGAACCCTTTGTGAGTAGCGTTGCTGTGCTTTCGACTAGCACATTGCATTCCATGTCAGGATTCATTTCTTTCAACCTCGGCGCTACAGCCTCTGCTCGCGACCTTGTAAGGTCACTAGCCTCAACAAAGAAGTTATTGGTCAAATCTCCACCTGTGACGCTCTTATCGTCGGCAATTGTGAGCTTCCCAATTCCTGGCAGGACTAGATTCTTTGCAATCTCTGTCGCCAATGCAGAAGCACCAAGTAGCAGCACATGGGCATCCTCAAGTGCGCCTTGTCCTTTGGACGCCCACAAACGAAGCTGCCGGTCGTACTTTTTATCTTTGTGACTGACGTGCACCATGACGGCTCGAAGAAATGTGGAAGGTCGAGACAACCGGATGATTCAAATCAAATGCAGCAGTATGTAGTGCATATGTGACCAAGGGAAATGCGATTCTCCCCACATTTAGCCGTACTGTGCCGGCGAAACCAAACATCTTCACAGATCGTTGGCAGGCTGCACTACCAAGCCGACTAAGGACTGAATGGGCATCAAGTTGTCTCAAAGTGGGACAGTTTTTGCTAGCTTCTGGATTTTTGGGCTTATTAACAATGTTCTGTATGTTGTGATCCTGTCAGCGGCCATTGACCTCGTGGGTCCGAAAGCTCCAAAAGCAGTGGTTTTGTTAGCAGACGTATTGCCATCTTTTTTTGTGAAATTGACGGCACCGTTTTACATACATATATTTCCGTACTCAGTGCGAATTGCGGTGCTAATTCTACTATCGTTTATTGGCATGCTGGTAATCGCTTTTTTTGACAACACCGTAATCCGCCTTTTGGGCATTACGTTGGCATCACTGTCGTCAGGCACAGGAGAGATTTCATTTCTGTCGCTCACACACTATTATGATGATTGGGCGCTAAACGGATTCTCGTCGGGGACTGGTGCCGCAGGACTCATGGGGAGCTTCATATTCATGGTCCTGACAACCTGGATGGGACTGGCTACAAAGTCTGCTTTGATTCTGTTTTCGCTCGCTCCTTGGTTATTTGCTGTCACATATGCCTATATTTTACCGCCAACGGATGCATATGCTGTCAAATATCAGGCTCTCTCGCAGCCAAATGGACCACAATCACTTTCGAGCTCCAACCCACCTCGACTCTCTACTTTTGACTTTGTGGGCACAATTCACCGAATCAAGCCTTTGGTGATTCCATTTATGATCCCGCTAATGGTCGTGTATATTGGGGAGTACACCATCAACCAGGGTATTTCACCTACGCTTTTGTTCCCACTAGACGAGCTGCCGTTTGCTAAATTTCGCGATGTCTATGTCACATACGGCACCCTGTATCAGCGTAAGTTTCCATTTTTCTGTACCGTAATCCCTAGTCTTGATTAGTGCTTATGACAGTTGGTGTTTTCATTTCGCGGTCATCGGGAATGGTTTTCAGATTGAGGAAGTTATATCTGCCTGCCGTGTTACAAACTGTAAACGTGCTCCTTTGCATTCTTCAGTCAATGTACATGATAATCCCGAACATTTATCTGATGTTCATTCTTATTTTCTACGAAGGCTTACTAGGCGGCTTTGCCTACGTGAATACATTTATGAAGGTGTCCGAAACGGTTTCGACAGAGGATAGAGAATTTTCGATGGGTGCAGTTGGTATCAGCGATTCTAGCGGCATTGTAATAGCGGGTTTGATAAGCATGTGGCTTGAGAAAGCCTTGTGCACCTATCAGAAAGGTACTGGCCGCCAGTGGTGCGAACTTCCTTGACTTAAGGCTTCACTTCTTATTGCATTCGTCAAGAGTCTCGCGTGCGGTCGCCTGTCACCTTACACAAGTAGCAATGCATTTTTGTTACGTTTGATTTTGTCGTCATTATTCGTGAAATTGCAAATTATATGTTGACAAATTGCTAGGCCGTAATTTTCGCCCTCTTTTTCTTCTCCTTATCATCTGAACCGTCCTTTGAGCGCTTACGGCCAGATTTGGGGTCTGACTCTTTAGGAGGAACAAAATCCTTCTCTCGTTCTTGCTCCTTGACGAGCTTAGCAGCAGCTTGCTTTTCGCGCTTCTCTTCTTGCTTCTTTTGCTCCTTTTCTTTTTTACTCAAAAAGTACTCACCGCTCTCAATCTGGAGGTCAATCTTGCGAGGTTGCTGAGCTGGCGGGAACGGCGTGTACACCTTATCCTTTGTCTCGCGTACAACCTTAGGCTGCTTACGGGCAACATTGCGCTTCTTGAACTGGGGAAGAAACCGGCTCCAATCCTCATTGGC
>JAJLWU010000106.1:0-26913 GCA_030570855.1 Tardiomyces digboiensis | reverse complement strand
TCCCCAGTGACATATCTGTCACGGTCCTTGAAAACCAGTATACTAGTCTTGTAAATTTTAATTGCACGAGCTTGTCCATCTTCAGTTTCAGCGTGGTACACGTTTGCTTCCTTGCCAGTGCTTATAGACCCATTAATCTCATATACAATTCCTCGATTGATCATCTTGAACAATATCATGCGAGTCCGTGGGTCGAGTACCTGTTCTGTGGTGGCTCTGTCAGCCCTATCAGACACGGGTCCCGATCTTACTTTGGAAGCTCGAGTTCCTTTTCCAAAGAAGTCTTCGTCCAGCTTGATTCTCTTCATGTGCTTGGAAAGGGCACCGACATCGTACTTCTCTCCTTTGGCTCTGGAGGAATGACCACCTGCTGAAGCCATATCTAATTCATGTTCCATATTCTGAGCTCCCTTGATCATTTTCTGTTTATTATATTGTCTTGTGACGGCTGTCGTAAGTATGTCGCACAATTCTGGAGGTCGGTACTGAACAGGTACACGACATTTACTTGGCACTTACTAAATCCAAAAGACCCGGCATCATCTAAATCATCTCCAGACAGCGATTTATCTGACATCTGGAATAAATTGAACGCGGCTTATTTCTTTGAAAGCTGTACTTGAAAGGCACTAGCATGTAATGTCTCCAATTTTTTTGGAAAGTTGGATTGATATTAGTCACATATGTGGTGCATGATCATGAACCACTCGCCAGTCGCCAGCGAACTATTGACACTCCGTAAGACAGGATGCGCCACTACAGACACACTCAAATCACATCTGCACTTTTTTCTTCTAGTCCACAATGGAAATGCAATAAACAAGCATAAAGTTCCTTTTCTGCCGAACCGTACCCTAATCCGCAGAAATTTATTAAGTAGCGCCATCAGGTCCGCTGCTACAAACAACATCGCGGGTTGGTAGCAAGAAAACAAGACTCCTTGGAAAGCTTTCGGGGTGCTGTAAACACACTACTACAGACATGTTCAGTTTGATTCCCCGAAGTTTCCTGTGGTTTCTACCACTACATATTGGGGCTGAAGTCATAATAGGAATGGGAATATTCAACAAGGCAGCTGGCATCTTCGGGATTCTATCGATATTCACCGGTCACCCAATAAGTGCAGTCGAATGGGTTATGAACATTTTGCAGATTCTGCTATTACCACTGTTCATCATGGCCTTCATCAACATCAAAAAGAAGAACGCGCTGCGGATATTGGCGTTTGCTTACATCTACATCCTGGACTCGGTCGCCATGTTTGCTTTTACGATCTACTTTATTGTGCACTGGTTTACGGCTGGTGCCCGTGAGGCAGCATCCAATGCTCCGTCACCGACTGTAACGGCAGCTATCGCGTCTTTGGCTGAGCTTGGTGCTCAGCCCACGACCACTACCATGTCGCACCACGAGGCATGGCCGGTAGCTACGCCTATGCCCGATATTTACAGGCGGGATGAATTAGTGGGACAAGAAGGCGTTGTGGCTTCGGCCACTGCTGCTGCTGCTGCTGCTGCAGTGGCGACGCCGAGTTCGGGTTCTTCGGCTGGCACTTCTGGAGTGAACCAGAGCGCCTCGCTTGGACAGGAGATAGCTGTGACAATTGTCCTCACGGTCTTTGTAATGCTTGTGCGGTTATATTTCACTCTCGTTATTGTCGGGTATGCGCGGCAGCTCGTCCGCCTGCATAATTTGCGGTCTACGAATGGCTATCCAAAGGGGTCCCGGTCGGCCAAATTACAATACTGGCTGATTCGTCCCATGGAGAAGTTCTGGACTGGTGCTGGGCCACGGAAGAGCCATGGACTTATTGACGAAGCCTCCGAACGTCTTACGTCTTCCACTTTTTAACCGTTCAGCCCGCTGCTATTACGTTGTACATTAACTACAGAGAGGGATAATCTTCTCCGGCCCCATCCTACAACATTATCGTCTCACATCTTGCATAGCTCGAATTGCATTTCTAATCTTAAAATAATCATGTATAAAAAAAAGCTCTTGGTCGCATTATCTGGGGAAATCCTGGCTAGGTTGAGAGGGGGTCAATACTATCATTTAGCAGCCCAGTTCTTTAGCGTTAGGCATACCATTTCGTACGACATGATAAGCGCGGCTACGCCCACATTAACGTTGAGAGTGAACATACCATCCAGCCCCCGGTACATCATTCCGAGAATGGTTTCCGTGCTGGATTGTATAAATATCATTCCTCCACAAATGAGGCAAAATGACACGAGAAGTTCAGTGATGGGGCGGCTGGGCTCGGCAGTCCGAGGGGGCGCCATCCACATCATCACGTAGGTGAGAATGCGGAATACAGAGCCAATAGCAAACAGGTATCCCCACTGCATGTGAACCTTTGTGGAAACCTCAAGCATCTGCTCATGCTGAGACATGAGGACTCCAGTGAAGAATACTGTAAATGCAGGCATGGGGTTGAACGAAATAGCGTGGCGGGGGTCGGTTTCATCGTAGTAGTTAGTGAGCAAGCGTTGAACAAATGAGGACTCAATCAGCAGACCCGAAAGACCACCACCAATGTACATAAAAGCAATCGAAGCGTGTTGCAAGTCTTTGTGCGACCATTTCCCATCCTGGTTCCCCAGATGTTCCATAAACACATTAGTGACACCATAGAAGAAAATGCAGAAACACTCAATCTGCTCCATGGAGCGGATTCGGAATCGCCATTTGCTGGTGGGGACGCTGCTATTAAAGGAGGGACCGCTTGTACGGGATGCTTCCTTGTGACCGGGAGCAGCGTTCATGTCAAATACCGAACCAGGGCGGACATTCCATGCCATTCCATGTTTGGCAAAAGCTCCAAGGTATCTACCAAGTTGCAGAAGTCCAAATAAGAAAAATACACCACCCTTGATAAAATGGGCAAGCAGCCCCATCATCTCGGCATCCTGACCCATGCACAATGCGGTGGAAATGCCAGTGAGTACATAGTAAAAGCCGAGGATAAACATAGGGCGGTTCAAAACGGCATAGCAAATCCGGGCAATCAAACCAGTTTTGGATACCAGGCTGGCAATAACACGGTTGGACATGAGCCTGCTGAATAGCGAGTCGCGGCGAACCTCAAACTTGGACTTGGCAAGACGCTCATCCGCACGGACAGCTCGCAAAGGTTCAAGGTCAGCTTCCTCAAGATCCTCATCATAGAGAGTTTGTCCAGAGTGGGGCGAAATGCTTCGGGTCTCATCATCATCATCATCATCATCACCATGTCCACTATCATAGCTAGGATGGCGGTGTTCTGCAGCCAAAACATACTCGGACCCGTCCACAGCGCCGTGAGCACCGGGGCCCGCCTTGAGAGCCCAGCGTGACAGCGACATGACGATATAGCTTCCATAGTGTATTATAGCAATGAAGAAAACAGCAATCGACATTCCCCTGTATGCGTTACCGGGGAAGATATCAGGAGCAGTGGGCCCATAGAGTGCCAAACAAATCAGTGACACCACAACCATTGCAGTCTGAATGGTTTGCAGCGGCAAGTACAGCCACTGGGCCGTTTCTTCAGTTGATAGCAATACCGTGATTGGATACACAAACGTCCAAGCCACTATGCTCAAGATGCCGTGTGACCACAGAAGCGCTTTGTTGCCCTGAGGGTGATTAAGGAAAGTCTGAGTGCTATAGTGCTCCCAGAATCGGCGCTGTTGGGGCTCTAGATCGGGATTCTCCAAAATGGTCCCCGAGAAGTGGTGATGGTGGACCATGTGGTCGGTTGCTGGTGACTCCCACTCGTCATCGACTGTCGTCGAATTGGATGGGCTCTGGCTGGCGGCCGGTCCCACTCCAGCCTCCATTCCAGGCATGTCCATACCATCATGGGCCATTGCATTGGCCACAGAGGGCACAGCTAGCAACAAGGCTATTAGCAGCTGCCAATTTGCGGTTTTCATAGCTTGCAGACAGAAACTGTGAGATACGCGGCTGACCAAGATGAGCGCGTAGCTTGCTTATCGCTTATTACCCACGTAATATCTCGCTGCTTGTCAGTATCACACATCTCGCATCATTCAAGGTGCTGCCAATAGCCGTTATTAACAGGGTTAGGCAGCGTACAACGCTTGTGAGTAACCGCAGAAAGGGCAGTCACTTTGCGGGATTCTTGGGCAAATTTCTGGTCCAAAAGTCAACAAGGAGTCAAACACAACCGTTTACTGAGCAGGCACTCTTGTCCCTGCAAGCTTGTTCACCTAATAGCAACCGTGCGTCATTCCCTACCCCATCCGATGGATGGTCCTGACCCTGAATTTTGTCTTGAATTGAGTTGTTTCACAACCATCACCTGAGAGATTGGGATATTGTAAATCACTGTGACTAGTGTTTGGTACGCCAATGCAGCCGCGGTCCGACCGCATATTATCAAGCCGATCGAGCGATCGCCACAAACAGCTTCTTTCCCAAGTCGTTCAGATTGACCCTAGCAGCTTATTCTGCCCTGACCAGATAATCGCCCTCCTCCCACGCCACCCGTTACTGCAAGCAACCCACCAGAGTATCTTGGCTGGGATCGTAGAACAAAGACCTTAGCAAGTCAACCCCATTCCTTTGTCATGTCATGGGCAATATGAGTGCCTCGCTCCCGCTGGCCACCGAAAATATCTCTGACAATGGATATAGCACCATTGCCGCTACATTGTGTGCGACATTGAATGATCAATGCATTCACATGTCGACAGGAGCCCAAGTACTCTTTTCAGACGCTTCGCCTGCCAGCTATAAACGTCAATTCACGCACCATTCAACTCCCTTTACAATTCCAGTCGGCTCCTTGTCCACTAACCTAGTTGCCACCACATGGTCTATAACCGGTCGCTGCCGAACGACAAACTCCTAGTGCGCTTTCTCACAACATCGATAGCCCCATCGTGCACTAAGCAGAACTGCCACTTACCACTCGACAACGGAAAACCAAGAGACACCACAACGAAATGATCAGGTTGTCCAATAAGGGAGAAGCAGTTAAACAGTCAAAGTGGTCGGGCTTTTATAAGCCGCGGGGGGTGGGATGATGCACATACTGATTGCCGCTGCATCCGCCGGTCGGAAATCTCGGAAGCGACGACCAGGGTGCGAGGCAGACTCGATTCCATACAGCGTACGCTTAAGGGGTGTAACGCAAATTTTCCAGACTCCCGGAGCCTCAATTCCGTCAATTGGCCTCTGTTGGCCCATGTCTTTGTGGCAGTCGGCAGGCCGTACCTCAGTGTGGTGGAGGGCAAAAAAATTAGTCAGCCGTGTAACGGCAGTTTAGGTGGCGCGGCTAGCTGGTTAGCATCTCGGGTGACGGTTTTTCATTTGCGTGTATGTTTTTGTATTCTTCGTAGCCTCGCCAACATAGTCCATGATAATCCCACACCGTTGACGAGTACTTCACAGGAGAGCGGCCGTCTCGATGAGTAGCGCCGCGGCCGCCGCATGCAACCCTCTTCAGCCGTGGCCATAGCGCCGCACCTGGTAGCCCTTGGATTGCGATTTCTGCTGCCTTGGAGTCAATACACGAGGTTGGTCTCTCGAATTGTGGTTTAATGACTCTGGTCAAGACTTTGTGTGCTTAAAACATAGTCTGCTCAAGACATATAGGGCAACCCGTTTTCGAGGTGGGGCCCATTGAATTTTATTTCTATGCTGATCAGTATCCAGCCTCTACCCAGTCCTTCCGCACGACGTTCCAACATGTCATTACAGCTTTTTCTGTAAGCACTTGGTTTATCTACATCAGAGTCGTTCAGTGAGGTACGTAAACGTCATCCGTCAACCTGCACGGGGTCCTCCCAAGGCCGCGATCCATGCAAAGCGATTTACTTTCACTCCGGGAGCCGTGTCCACGGCCATTTAAATCTGGCAGCCAGGGCTGACTACGTCCATGTGCTAATATTGGAAAGAGTTATTCAAATGTCCAAACTGTTTGGGGCAGCTGCACCCATGTCACGAGCAAAATTACCCCAATACGGTCGGGTTGGTAACGTCACGAGCAAAAATACCCGTCTGCAATTATCATTTTACACGGTCATATGTGGGGAGATCTAATTGAAATCAAATCAAGCGGTATAAGCGGTTTTTACATTGGTCATGCCGGAATCCGACGCTTTGCCTGGAATCAGATTGCGCCAAGAAAGCAACATAAATAAAATTTGTCACTCCACTGGTGCATCGATGCCGCCACCACAGCTTATTGGCTCTGGCAATTCGAGTGACTTCACATTTTGCACTAAACATTGGCAGTCTGTCCAAGTCGTATGATGATGTTCTAGTGCTACTAGTGGCCGGAATCCGATCATGCAGATACTCTCATGGAACATCCACACACAAAAAAACAAAGAGATATGCGCGGTCCAAAGCCGCTATATGCCGTGTTCGCAGATTACTAGGGTGCTACGTAGTTCAATTGCCGGCGCCGTGCTCATCCAGCGACCCCGTGCGGGTTTTGCATGTGCTTGCGGATTCCGACACTCTAGGACAAATTAGCTAGCCACCGGTGCAAGGAGCTGCAGGGATCACCAGACAACCCCAGCAGGTGATTTTCTTACGTTGCAGCTTTCCTAGAAACCAGGTACAGTCAACAACTCAGCAGGTGATTTTCACACGTTGCAGATTTCGTAGAAAACACGTACAGTCAACATCCACAAACAAGATTTTCTAAAAGAAAAAAAATTCATCAAACTCTGTAATGCTAAACCAAGTCCCTGCGCTCGACTCCGTCAAACTGAAGAATAAAGTCAGGTCCGAACAACCCAGCAGGTGTATAGAATCCTGGCTCGCCCTCGCCTTTGAGCACCCGTGTAGCGATTTCACATGCAGTCATCGCAGTGAGCTTATATGCTTCAGGCGCTCGCAGATATGACCGACACACCTTGCCAGCATCGTCGCGAGCCTCTGCAATAAACTCGCTCTGGCCTGTTTCATTCCACTCCTTGTCGGGCCCCTTGACAGACCTTCGCACAAATGATTTGAGACTTGATTGCACAATATTCGATTGGAGTAGCGGTCGCAAGTATCGAGATATTGACAGTGCATATGGGGCAAAGCGTCCCATTGACATAAAGGTCGAGATATTGGGAATATGGGTGGTTCGCCACGCAGAAGCAATGTCACCCCATGGGAGGCCCACAAACACGACATCGCCATCGGGAAATTCGACCGTCCGAAAAGCAGCTCCTGAAGGCTTCTCGACCAGTTTGTCATTTTCACGGACGACATTAGGAAGTCCCATTGACTCGACTGTTGTAGCAGCAGTTCCTGCTGACATGCGTTGAGGTGGTCGCACAAAAATGTCTAGGTGAGTGGCAGACGGAAGCCGGCGAGACACATGGGCTGCGATACAGTCGCTGGGAACTACATCAAACCCAACACTGCACATGGCCATGACTCCTGCCGCCTTGAATTGGGCATCTCGTGCAGCTCCTGCTTCGATCACTTTGTACTCACCAGTAATGTCAACATAGTTGACCCGGTGCTTGATACAGGCTTCCAACATCGGCACAGCTGTGGCCGAAAACGGGCCGGCACAGTGTACCACAATTGAGATTCCAGACAGCCCTGTCGCTATAGCTTCAGGATCATCCAAGGAAAAGCTTCGTGACTCGACTCCTAATTCTTGTCCCAATGATGAGATGGAATTGTGGCTGCGGCCCGCCACAATCGGCTTGATGCCCTGTGCAATAAACCTTTCGGCTATTAAACGTCCAGAGTAGCCATTTGCGCCGTATACTAACACTTTGCTCATTGCGTCGGTTTAGATGATTAACCTGGGAGACTTGTGGGCCTACTCTAATTTTTATGCTCGCAAGTGATCATCGGCATGCATATGTGCCTTGACCAGCCGAGGTGCGGAGTAAGGCTCTTTATTTTTGTGTGCCCTGACTTTAGAAAGCGCAAATGTGCCAGGTTTATGTCAATTATTGAAATTCAATAATTCGATTGATCATCCCAACTCTTTGAATAGCCGATGAGCCGAGCCCCTAACTAGATGGCCATAATGTTGGTTGTTCGGGTCACGTCTAGCCCAGGCTATTGACGCTACTTGAGAGAGAACATATTTGCAATGACCCTTGTAGGTGGCAACTTAATGCGACTTCCTTCACATCCTGCCAAACGATCGTCGGTTCTCACTAGATCGCGTACCACCTCGGAGCAACTAACTCTCCGGATACTACTCAACGGAGCAATCACACTCCGAAAAAATTCGGCAGGAGCTCGTGCCCACAATCCCGAGTAATCTCATTCAGGTATATGAAATGATAATATATGTGCTATAGGTCTCTGCGCTCAACACCCTCAAACTGGAGAATAAAGTCGGGTCCAAATAGTCCAGCGGGAGTGTGGTATCCCGGTTCCCCTTTGCCATTGAGCACTCGTAGAGCGATTTCGCATGCTGTCACAGCAGTGAGCTCATAGCCTTCAGGCGTTCGCAGGTATGACCGGCACACGTTGCCGTTGTCGTCACGAGCCTCGGCAATTAACTCGCTGTGTGCAGTCGCAGCCCACTCCTCTCCGGGTCCTGATATAAATCTCTTTACAAGCGATTTGAGACTTGACTGCACAGAAGATGACTGTAGTACTGGCTTGAACCATCGCGACATGGACATGGCATAGGGAGCCAACCATCCCAGTGCCATGTACGCATAAATGTTTGGGATATGGGTCGTTCTCCACGCGGAAGCAATATCGCCCCATGGAATACCTACAAATGACACCACCTTGCCATCAGGGAACTCGACGGATTTGTGGAGTGCTCCGCTTGGTTTCTCAACTAATTGATCATCCTCACGGACAGTATTTGGGAGCCCAAGCCCCTCTACCATTGTCGAAACAGTACCCGGGGACAGTTGATCAGACAATCGCACAAAAATGTCAACGTGTGTTGCACTAGGCAGTCGTTTAGACACATGGGCAATGAGACAATCGCTGGGAACAACATCAAACCCAACGCTACACATTGCCAATATCCCAGCCGCCTTTATATCAGAATCTCGCGCAGCGGCTGCCTCGATCACTTGGTATTCTCCGGTAATGTCCATGTAATTGACATGGTTCTTGATGCACGCATCCAGCATGGGTCCTGATGTTGCAGAAAATGGACCCGCGCAGTGAACAACAACAGCAACTCCGGCGAGACCGGTAGCCACTGCTTGAGAATCGTCCAAGGAAAAGTTTCGTGACTCGACGCCCAATTGTTCTCCCACTAACGTGATGGCTGTTTTGTTGCGGCCCGCCACAATCGGCTGGGTGCCCTGTGCAATAAGCCGTTCAGCTACCTTGCGGCCCGAATAGCCGTTTGCACCGTATACCAATACCTTTTTCATTGCTTGAGCTGAAGCACTTCTAGTTTGTGCAGTTAAATACCAGATCGGATTCGGGTCCAACCCTATCCGCGACAGGGGTGACGTACTGTTACTTCTTTTGGTTGCTGCTGCTACCAAGTCTGCTATGAAGTATAAGTCCCGATTGTCTTACAAAGTTCTTCCAATTAAATTATAAACCGCTAGCTGTTTTCTCTGCATCAACAGCACCCCGCAATCAGCAACCAGCCGTGCAACCGGTTTCTAACCTTTCCGCCGCACGTTTGTACTTTTGGGACGCCAGTGATCTTGCTAGAACCAACAAATCTTTGGATACCAGGGCTCGCCGGACCATTATTTAACAATACCCGTATTTTCTTAACCTATGTATTACGGGTCTGCGGCGGTATTCCTTGCCAGTCGAAGCTCGGTTCAATACCCATTGCTAGAAACAAAATATGGCTGTCAAATCAAGGTGAGCCATTAGATAAGGTCTTTGCGCTCAACACCGTCAAACTGAAGTATAAAGTCGGGCCCGAACAGTCCAGCAGGCGTCTGGAACCCGGGCTTGGCGTCACCGTTGTGCACGCGTGATGCGATCTCGCACGCGGTGACCGCCGTCAAGAAATATGCCTCGGGAGTTCGCACGTACGACCTGCAAATATTGCCTTGGTCATCACGGGCTTCAGCAATAACCTCGCTGTGGGCGGTCTGATGCCATTCTTCGCCGGGGCCCTTTACATATCTCTTGATTAGCGACTTGAATCTCGCCTGCATGAACTTGGACTGAAGCACCGGCCGCAGGTATCCGGATAAATACATCCCAATAGGGGCAGCAGGTCCAAATGACAGAAATGTCGCAATATTTGGAATATGAGTGGTTTCCCAGCCAGTAGATATGTCTCCCCAAGGAATGCCAACAAACTTGACTTGGCCGTCTGGGAACTCGATGGATCGACGGTCCGCTCCTGCACACCTCTCTACCAGTTGACCGTTCTGTCGAATAGCATTGGGGAGTCCTAAGCGCTCCACTAGCGACGACGCTGTGCCCGGCGTGGCACCTCGCGATGGCCGCACATAAACTTCGAGGTGAGTAGCGGTTGGAAGCCTGGCAGCGACATGAGCAAGTATGCAATCGCTGGGAACAACATCGAAACCAATGCTACACATTGCCATTATTCCCGCTGTTTTGAGCTCCTCATCCCGCGCAGCAATGGCTTCGATTACCTGGTACTGCCCAGTGATGTCCAGATAGTGCACCTTGTTCTGAATACAGGCATCGAGCATCGGCTTGAACGTTGTGGCATACGGACCCGCGCAATGAACGACAACAGAAACGTTCTCCAGCCCTATTGAAACCCCCTGAGGGTCGTCGAGTCCGAAAGCTCGCGTTGGCACTCCCAATTCTTGTCCAAGGGCCGTGATTGCTTCGTCATTCCGGCCAGCGACAATGGGTTTAACACCACGCTCAACAAGCCTCTCGGCGATCATACGTCCCGAGTACCCATTTGCACCGTAGATCAAAATGTCTCTCATCTTCAATAAAGCAAATTGTTTACTACGTTTCGTCTGGAGCTTTTTAAGAAGATGCCGCCGTTTTGTATGCAGGTCGAGAGCTGTCAACCTCGGTAGCCATACCCTATAGATCGCCGTCCGTCATAAACACCATAGTCTCGGCATAACAAAACTGACAAAGCACTGTGGCGCTTGGAATTGATGCCGTAGACTTCTCTTAGGTAACCACCGAGAATTGAACAACTACCGCGGACGACCGTCAGCCGTATACGAGGTCGGGCCGATTTTCCTCCGAACCGCAGCAGATCACCTTAGACGGGTTAAACGAGGAGGCAGCAATACCACATGTTCACCATATAAGTCGACATCTTTAAAGAAAGTTTGCAAAAAGGCAAGCTACCGCAATGGGATTCTACGAGCCAGTTGGTGGTCATATTGTTCAAGTGGCAAACGGCGTCGTCGTGCATTTTTGCCCATGTAAAGCAATCTTTGGCCTTGAGACAGGTGCTGCCGCTATGGCAGTTGAGGTGCCGGGAAAGGACAGGGCAATCGCCATCATCAATCCTACACCTTATGGACAAGAGTCACTCGAGATGCTCAAAACGCTTCAGCCTGACATAGTTCCTACCGGCAAGTTTAATGTCAAGTACTTGATTGCCCAGAACCTTAAGCACCATTTGGGATTGAGCACATGGACTGAGCGCTATCCCAACGCAAAGGTAGTGGGCCCCGACGGGCTCGAAGAAAAAAAATCACGAAATAATGTCAAAGTCGCATACAAGTTTACTACCGCACAGTCAACGCCAGAGCAAGTGGGGCTGCCGCGCGACTTGACGGCCATTCTCGATTTCGCCTACTTTCCGGTTCCTCAAATTCATGACATCGTGGTATTTCATAAGCCGTCGCGGACCATGATCGTTGCCGATTTGCTGTTCAATTTACCTGCTTATGAGCAGTACAAGGATCATCACATCGATCCCACCGCTGGCCGAGGTTATCTTACTCACTGGATTGGTATTGATTCGTTTTTGACAAGGTTTCTGAGCCGATATGGAGCAAAGCATGCTCCTTCTGCCGTGGCCCGCCTGATCGACTGGCACGCAGACCGTATTGTGCTTTGCCACGGAAACTTGATTGAGGGAGCCGAGTTGGTCCATGAGAAATTGGACAATATGTTTGGGGATATTGTTCAAAAGGCTCATAGACTATAGTATAGATAGCTGGGGCGCTATTGATTAATTGCTTAAGTTGTTACTCCGCTCGCTCTTATAACCAGTACCAGCCACAAGGCGACGCTCAGGGCACGAGATCGTTGCTTAACAAACGTTTGGTTAATTTAGACGACAAATATTGAACAAATATGGACAAGCACCTTGTTAGCCCGAAATAATCAAAAAAAAAAAAAAGAACGCTCCTCCACAGGGGCTCGAACCCTGGACCCTTCGGTCGACTTTACGTAAAAGCCGAATGCTCTACCGACTGAGCTATAGAGGATGATCTTAGGTGGAGGAAGCGTCCAATTAGAGTCTGGCAACGCATAACTAAATCATACAAATACAAAAAATAGCAGAGGACGCTTTCAACTGGTCCGTGTCAGCAACACCAATGACATTTCACCCCCTGTTGTTAATAGTTATACGTATCAAGCAATTCAGTTAAACCAACGGTGCACTCGGAGACACAGCACTTGTTCCTGATTCATAAATGTTGTTAGTGATTTGTAAGATAAAGAAAACAAAGCACCGTTTATCAACTTGCGCCACGCTCACACAATGCCGAAACTAAAAACAAGCAGGACTAAAAAGGCACCAAAGGGCTTTGATGAAATTAGTGAGACGCTTTCAGAGTTTGAAAACCGCCTGAAGGAAGGTAGGCAACTTGCTTAAAGCAACGACGGCTTTTGAAAGACATACGCTAACTCCAGCTGAATCCAAGGATCCTACAGGAAAATCAAAGCACGAGTCGCTCCACGAAGTGTTTCAAATACATCATCAACGAAGTCGCTATGTCTATGAACTATATTATAAGAAAAGAGCGATATCTGGTGACCTATATCAATGGCTGCTCAAAAACCGATATGGCGACGCAAATTTAATCGCAAAATGGAAAAAGCAAGGGTATGAAAATCTGTGCTGTGTGCGGTGTATTCAAACGAAGGAGAATATTCACGGCTCATCGTGCATCTGTCGAGTTCCCAAAGCTGAACTCAAGGACTCTAAACCAGTCCAGTGCATCACCTGTGGCTGCCGAGGCTGTGCGTCAACCGACTGATCCTTGTGGTTTGCTAAGGTCTCCACTATACGAATACTTTTCGTTGCTTGCATTTTCTGCTTTAAACAGCATAAAACGGGGAGGGCAATGCTCATCCCCCTGTATACTAGACTATCACTTAATCCATTAATACAAGCATCAAAGAAATTAGCACAAAAGAAATATAAATAGGAAAAGAGCATGGCACGGGTCGGGTTGTTCGTTAAATAGTTAAAAATATGCGGTGTCACTGCGGGACAACCGAGGAGGCGTGAAATATGCCCCCTGATTCTTAATAGGACTGTCGAATCGAAAGTCTTCGGTCGCATTAAGCCCGCGCTTTCGAGGCGACGGGCCAACAAGGCCCTCTTCTGTCACGGACTTTGACTCCACGGCGCGCCTCACGACCGAGCAAATGTCAACGCCAAACACATCAGTGACTGATTGGTCCACGCCAAACGTCACGCCGGAATGCTCAAAGTACTGCTGACGAGCATCACGTTTGTCAGGCGAGCCAAAGCAAGCTCGTGAAATCGGATCGTCATCTAAGCTTAGTCCAAGGGCCGCCAAATCCGAACGTCGCGACCGGCGACCGCTTGCAGATGGCGACGTCATGAGTTCGTCAAAATCAAGGGGCGTCGTCACGCTGCGGAACATGGCTCTCTGGGTTGCGAAAATAGAATTGTCCGTGCCAGTGGACCGTGCAGGAGACGGTCGAAGGGATGGTCCAAACTTGGGTGCCAATGTCAACGGCTCTCCGGAAGCACCCCGGGGTGAAATAGCCAGGGGTGGATCCTGTGCCATGTTATTCCAAATCATTCCACTGTCTTCCATCGTCATGTAAGGAACCCACGAGGTTGGCGGGGGTTCCAAGTTTGGAATACCGTCAGCATCCAACGACGCAAGACCTCCGGGATAGCCGCCACCTAGCTTGCGAGCACCATTTCGGAGAGGACTGTCAGCCCCAAGGCAGCGTTTCTTGATCTCGGGTCCGGCGCCATCATGGAAAACATTGAGAGTGCCAACCCCAGCGCTGCCTCGTTTGCGTAGTGGAGACTCGGCTTCAATAGTAGTGTTCGCAAAGTGCTGGAGTCCAATTGCAGATCGGGGTCGCTCTGGCGGTAAAGCCGCCAACGAAATTGAGGGACCAAACTGCGTCAGCGCGTGTCCATCATTCAATGCATCATCGTGGATCTTGTCACTAAGCTCGATGCCAGATGTCATCGAGACCGTCATAGTACCTTGGCCCCGCGGCGAAGGCGCCTTGCTTCCGTTGGAGTCCTTGTCCGTGTCGTTATCAGAATCATAGTCCTTATCAGAGTCATCATGAACCTCTTCATCTGTGGAACTTGCTACTCGCGTGTCAGCTCCGCGTTTATCGCCTCGGCCCTGTTGTACCGATAGAGGCGCCACTATTCTGTCTGGCAGTTTGGTATGATTGTGGCTAGTGCTGCCGTGATGTTGGTGGTGTTGCGGGTCGTGTACAGGCGGAGGTAACCTGTCGGGGGCTATCAGACTGTCACGGCGGGACGCCGAAGCCAGAGTCGACGAAAGAGACCGCGAGCGCGAGGCAGCTGATGATACTTTCTTGACGCCCTTTGCACCATCAAGAAATTGTTTCTCGAGCCCTCTTTCAATCACCCAGTAGTTGCCCTTGCCGGGATCACTCTTTGGCCGCTCCTTCTTCTTAAATGCGCGGTTTAGCGACAGGTTATGGCGGATCGAATTCTGCCACCCATTGGTGTTGACTCGATAATAGGAAAAGTTTGTAGTAATCCACGAGTATATTTGTGACAGGGTCAGCTTTCGTTCCGGGGCCCGCAAGATCGCCATTCCAATCAGAGTCGCGTAGGAATACGGCGGCTTTTGACCATCATCAACAATCTCGGCCATTTCGTGTGGTTCAGGCAGATGCGCGTCGTCACGCGTAGATACGTCGGATGCAACATTATCAGTTGCTACGCTAGGATCAAACGAAGGTGGAGGCAACAGTGACTTTTCACCGACCAGATCGCCCAACTCTTGCCTATCATCAGGCTGGGCGGGAGAAGACGTGATGGGTGAAAGCATCATCCTGGGAGGTGCCATGATTACCTGGTGGTTCTCCTTATTGTCGACCTCTGCGCTGCCCATCTTGCTTCTCCGGCCACCACCCACGGTGGGGGTACTGAGAATGTGATGCTTGACATGCTGTTGGTGGCTACCCATGGGCCGTGTACTCGACGACGGCGGAGTATTTAGCGCTGAAGGGGGCATTTCTCCCAGTACTTGGGGCCGTGGCATTGAAAACCGATCCATTGGCGATGAAGCCATAGTGTATGGAGTCACTCCACCGCCCATCTGATATGCTCCTCCGGTTGGTCCTCTCGTGACAATTGCCGGCGTACTAGGCTGGCCACCCACCCGCATTGACGGCCCTCCATTTGATGATGACCCGCCCATTCCTGGATGGTGGCCGGTCGAGGGAGGCGGCGGTAAATGTACAGAAGTCAAAGACTTCATCATATTCTGGTGAGTCGAAGGTAGCTGCATTTTCGGGTTTCCAATGTCTTAGAATCGGTGTCCCTGGAGTTAGAACTAGCCAGATGGGAGGAGGTCTTACGCATGGCAAGCAAGGAATATACTGATACAGTCGCCCAATGCTCACATGACTGCATGGACTAAGCGATTCAGCCACAAGGACAAAAATATGACAAAAAGTCTGAGACCCCGTCCACGCGTTGCTTACTACAGCCCACCAAAACAGCTTTTTCACCAACATCATTCAAATTTGTGTCAGACTTTTGTTGTCCTTTCTTCTCTTGAACCTCGCTTGACGCAACTCGTCAACCACCGCCTCATTCCAGTCGCAACTTACTTTGTTTGCCCCGGCTATTTAAACAAACGTCCTTGTGTTTACAACGTCCACGACAGAATCCCCCGTGTCTCCCGTTGTACTCGCGTTGGTTGCTTGCCAACAGTCCACAGTCGGGTTCTTAGAGCCGCCGTTTGACTGGTATAAACGGCTCAGTGTCGTGAGTGTAGCCACCGCAACAGTGAATAGAATATCCAGTTGGAGCTAATACTATTACAGCAATGAGAAATTCCCTTTTTTTTTCACTTGTGTGCTGCAAATCAAACCGGTGTTGCTGTTGGGCGGTAGACAAAGTCACGTCTGGACAGTAGTAAAGAAACCTCAAAAAGATACGCGCCAGCCATAGCGCGCATCCTACACGTAGTCACGTGAAATTTACCCTTGCCCGTGTGGCCAAGAACGCCGCGCCGCATGAACAGGGAGCCACGAGAAATTGGATTCAAGTGATTATGAAAACTGGCGACAGGGGTTCATTTGCCTCGGTATTTGCCGCTGTTAGCTGGTTTTGGGGGTCGCGCTCATGTAATTGGTGGTAAAGCTCGCTGCCGGTTCACTACGACGTCACTGATCGCCCATCGCGTTTATCCATCGATCGATCCATAGCACACAAGCAAGTGTGGCACCATCACCAAGTTTTTGCTGCTGCAGAACGCTACCAGTGACACTATCTAAAGGCCATGATGCCTGTCGCTGGCTGCTAAAGTGCGCTAGTAAATTTCACGAGAGGGTTGCATCTGTCAGGACCCTGGCGCTAAGGTCACCTGTTGCCCACCACCACACCATGGAGCAAGAAAGTGTGTGGCATTCATGCACATTGACTTCCCCATGTGGTTATAAGCTAGTACTATGAGCATGCAGGCAACGTGCCGGTGTCTCAACCAGTGCTGTGCGTTTTCCAGTGAGCTGAAGTCTGAATACATTGTAGAGCCCGTATATGGCAACGGCTTGACAAGCTCTAGGCTATGGTGCACACGTCCCATGGCCCGTCGGACATATCAAGTGGCAGACCCCAAGATAATCCAGCTATATCGTATGGACCTTGCGCTGGCATGTGCATGCGGCGATGTGGAGTTGTGCCCTGCACTGTCAAAACTTTGAAGCTCGGCTTTAGCACCTCGGCTTTATGCCGTTGCCATCAGTTTGCCAAATTTTACAGCAACAAAAATGGCCAAGTATGATGTATTCGTTCTGCGAGATCCGGGATCCGGTGTCCACCGGGGAGGTCAAACACGTTCCGCCATGCATGGAATCGCTGCCAGGTCGCTCGGAGTGATTTGCCGCTACCAGCCTTGCTTGATGGTGCACTCATCGCGCTAGCATGGTTCTACTCTTTGTCCAGCCCATTCCTATATTCTCCCAAGGTTAAGTACCCATTCCGAGATTCTCTTGCGGTCCTACAGTCCATCCCGAGGGGTTTCGTTGGGCACTCAATTGCAAGTTTCGCTGCAGTGAGTGCTGAATACTCGATTTCCAAAAGAAAAAAAAAATGAGAAAACTTTCAAAACTGGGGCGTCAAAATACGTTTGGGCCACCCATGCAAATACCTAACACTATAGTCGACACAGAACAATGGAACTGAGCGGCGGCATCATGCCAGGTCCTGCAGATGTTGGTCCGTCGATCGTTTTGTGTGGAATGCAACCAAGGCCCAAGATTTTACAAAATGTAGTGGGACACAGTTTTACTCTGACTGTGGCCCCGTGTCAACCGCCGTCCTGCATTTTTGGAATCGACGTTAAGCCGTGTGGTACTGAGCTTGTATTAGCATTTTCTCGGTCAATCCGGAGGAAGTAGCGCCTGTGAATAATTACACCTTCATTTGCGAATCAAGAAGCAGACGGAAGAGGGAAACTGTCGTCACTCAATTACTGGCCCGAATAAATCAATAACATCATCCTGTGCATCCCAACTACATATATACATTCGACTTAGATCGCCCTGAATATCCAGCAAACGGTTTTCATAAGCCATATATATTTCGTGAGATTGCAGATTGCATTAGAAGAAATGGGGCATTTTTTTTGACGTTTTAGTTGGCATGATTCACATCGGGCCATGCTTCGGACCTTGTCCCAGTGCCTCAGCTTCCATTATATCCGAGATCATGAGCGAGGGCTCATCATGAAGCTTGCCTGATTAGACGATTTATCCCATTAATAACAACTTATTAACAAGTACTGAGTTGTCACTTTCAGAGCCATTTAAAGATCTTTCTATATAGCCAGGGCCTAGGCTTGAACTCTGGCAGTCATAGCCTCGGGAACCTATTACCGAGATGAGAGCTCAAGGAGTCTCATAAAACGTCCCCACCAAATATTCCTTAAAGCGAGGAATCTTGAATTACCTGACGCTATCCAATCCATTACAAAGTCACTGTCGACCAACGTTGTCTAAAACTTATTAAGCACCTGCCTCGGCTAAGATCCGAGCGGCTGAACATGCGGCGTTCTGGGGAACCTCCGCCGCCCAAATTTAACGTTATAAATGAACAAATCCGTCAGACACCTCGACAATACAAGAAATACACAATGTCTGACGTTATCAAGTACGAGGTACGTGATCGCACTACCGTCATCACTATTAACAATCCGTCAAAGTACGGTGCCCTGGACTTTCACGGATACCAGGCTCTCGACGAGGCCGTTCAAAAGGCTGCAAAGGAGCCCAACACGGTCGCAACACTTATTGTTGGCACCGGAAAGTTTTTCTCTGCTGGTGCTGATGTTACTGGCGGAAGAGCGGCGCCCATCGACTTAGGGGATGCCGAGACCGAGTACGCAGGTTTCCGCCGTCACTACCTTGGCCAATTTGCTGCTCGCAATCTTGGCCTCACTGATACCTTCTGGACTCATCCAAAAGTTCTGATTGCGGCTCTTAACGGCCCTGTTATCGGTCTGTCGGCGGCCCTCGTCGCTCTATGCGACTTGATCTATGCCATTGACACCACCTACTTGCTTCTTCCGTTTGCCAATATTGGTCTGGTTACTGAGGGCGCAAGTGCCTACTCGATTACTCGCAGACTGGGCCTGTCCAAGGCTAGTGAAGCACTTCTCTGCTCCCGTCCTATTCCGGCCGAGGATCTGCGCAATGTTGGCTTCCTGAACAAGCTGTACAAGAAGAACGAGTTTGCCTCGACCGAGGAATTCAATGCCCATATTGAAAAGCTCGTGGCCGAGTATCTCTACGGTCTCGTTCCCCAGAGTGTTCTTGAGATTAAACAGCTGATGAAGCGATCCATGACGGCCGATTTCAACGATGCCAATGCCGCCGAAGTCATTGGTGGCCTCGAGAAATTTGCAAACTGCATTCCCCAGAACCGATTTGCTCAGCTGGCTCAGAAATCGCTTCGCCACAAGCTCTAGAGAGCACATAGAGGGACATGATACGTATTAATAAATGTACCTAGTGTTTGACTAGTTGACTAGTCATTTGTGCATTGCAAACGTGTGTGTTATTGTACAAATGTGGTTGAGGCTCAGGTTGCTGAAAGTGATTCAACCACCTTGTCCTCCACAGGCTCATCAAGCTCAGACACAGCTAGAACCGGGACATAATACTCCTCCGGTGGCGGGCTCGCGGCTGAGCGGGGCTTGGGCCGTTGCTCTTTCTTGGAAGCAGACGTCATAAATAATATACTGCCAGCAACAAATATAACTGCCAAAAGACCCCGGCGCGTTGCCTGCCATCGAAGCGCTTCAATCTCGCCCTTCATATCCGAGATAAGATCTATAGTGATGCGGTTATTGAGCTCCTGAATCATGAGCTGAATCGAGTTTTCCTCAGCGCGCGCAGCAGATTTCCGCTCGCTGATCTCCATTTCCAAGTCCACCTTGAGCGAGCTCGTTAGCTCGTCGGCCTCGTGAGACAATATCTCAAAGTCGCGCTGTAGCCGACTAAGATCTGTGCGGTACTGTGCACCCTGGATCCCTCGTAACGACTGGATTTCATTCCGGATCTCGCTGCATGCTGCTTCAAATAAATATGCCTCGTTCTCTGCCGCCCAGTGCGGAATACCGTTCTCCAAACATTCGTTGATCACCAGACTCATGACTTCTTGTAGCGTGTTCATTACACTTTCGGCCTGCTCATTAGAAAACCCGGCCCCCTTTAGGTCCGTGTACAAGGTTTGAGTATCAAAATAATGTCTTGTAAATGGCCTCTCTTCACCGCTGCTTAAAACTGACCCTGGTGCCTCCTCGTCACTCTTGGCCCCTTGGGTGTTATCACTGGATTTGCCGTCTGTTGCTTCCAATGGTTTCTTATCTGGGACTTCGTCTAGTGTGAAGCCCGTCTCGAGCGAAGCAGTGGATGACGCACTCCTCCGCCACTGCACTGGACTCAATATTTGTGCATATGATCTAGCGTGCTGAACTCTGGGAACTATATGGTGCCTCCGGGTGAATTTTGCTGTTTCTTTTAACAAGTTCGGGGCTCGCACCGCCGGATTCAGCACTAGTCTTGCCGCCATTGACGTCGAACCTGATGAGATTCGATACCGGCGGCTGTTTCTATCTAGTCAAGTGAGCGATGGTACTACTACTAGATTTAGTCATGCAACATTTGCTGATTATGCGTTATATTATGTACCACTCTGCCAAATCCCAAGGTGTGTCGTGCTGTCAAACACGTGGAGAAGCCCGAATCCCAATAGACCCCTCCTAATGCCTTATACCAATAATAAGAACTTTGAAGTTCCAGGACTTTATTCTGTATCGTTCATGTCGACTCCGGTATCTTCCTTGGGCTTGTGACGGCGCTTGCGCTTCTTCTTGTTAGAGCTATCGGCATTTTCATCATCATCAGCTACCTCAGGCTTTGCCGTCTTTTTCTTCTTAACGCTGAGCGGGTTCGGTTCTCTTGGTCCCTTGCGTTTCTTCTTGGTGGGTTCCTCATCAGCCTCTTCCTCTTCCAGAATATGCTTACGCGCGGCATTTTTGTCATTGAGACCACCGCTTAGCTTTGCCTCTTCAATATTAGCTCGTGCCCTTTCGGTAGCCGGTGACATGGGCTCCATAATCATGACCGACCGATTGACATAGATCAACGGCACAGCCGGTATGGTGCGCAGCAACGCTCGCAACTTGGGTTTCTGGGTTGCAATAACATATCTGTGCTTGTTTTTACCACCGACAATAATAACATCTCGCATGCATTCAAACGCACTCAATGGCTGATGATATTCCTTTTTCTTGGGCTCTTGCTCTTCTTCAGACTCGCTCCATTCATTACCAGGCTCAGAGTCCTTTTGTATGGGGCTCTTTTCCTCGTTACCGCTTTTTGATTTCTTCGCATGAATGCCATGGTTGCATCGACGGCGTTCGAAACCTTTAGCCAGAGCAATCGCATCTTGATCCTTGGCTCGATATAGATGTTCCATCGTACACTGAGTAATCACTGATGTTAGCTGCAAATGTTTTTGGGCGCCTAGATTGTATTCCACGTATATATTGACAACAAGCAGATGTAAAAATTGGTCACTTACTGGGCTTAACTTCACCTTGAAGAGTGCGCTTCAAACCTGCCACAAGGTCAAACTTAGTTCGCATGCACTCTAGGATGATTTCCTCATCAACCAGGACCTGGAATGGTTCTCGAAACTTAAAGTTGATGTGATAATATGACATCAGGCGTCTGTACGCCTTTGCTCTCTTTTGCTTCATTTCGGAAACCGTGTATACGCCGAGCCTGCGTCGCTGAGTACGCTATCGAATCTTTACCACAAAAATTTCGACCTAGCCCCAGCCGTATTGGATTTGAATTGGTCACACAGGTTGTGCCATAACGTGTCCTGGTACGTAACCTTGTCGAGACTGCTCTAACACGTTCTAGCATCAGGGATTTGCAAATGTCGAATCTGCTGACTGCAAAAGAGGTGGATGTAAGTTTTGGTGCTAATGAGTGCACGAGATGCAATTTCAAAAGCCTAGTAGCTCGCCTGAAGTGCAATGTCATTTCTCTTACTAACTTTCAGCCCCTCTGGAACAATGGAAAGCCCTTTGTGGCCGCGATTGCTCCTCATCTTCAAGGGGGATACGCTTTTATCTTTTGCTCAATTGGTATGTGACAACAGGTCTACCCACTTTCTTGTGGTCGAGAGAAGAGAACGCTTACTGACTACCTTTGGAGCGCACTCTCTTGACACATTATGTGCCCCATTACGTTCTGAATTACTGACATCAGGCATCATCTTGAGCGCTCTTGGCCTTGTATCGAACAAGTCGTCCACAAAAGGAACCATTCAGGCGCTTGCGCTGGCAGTATTAGCCTCTGTTTTCCTCGGCTTTGGCGGCGTGTGTCTAATGAATGCTGTTGGTGTATACGCATAAATCCCAACACGCAATGTCTCAACCATGAGGAGCGTACAGCAGCCTCTGCTTGTCATCCGACGGCCGATGTTCCACCCATCTACCTATTCTAAGTTTTGCGACTTTGTAGCTGAATCGTATTGCCGTGCTCTGTATCTGTACTTCTAGTAGATAGGTCAGGCGTAGAGCATGCTCTCAGGGGCGTTAAGGGGAGGTGAAGAAGTTCGGGCCTCCGATTTCATGGTCTCGGTCCCTCGGAGAAGTGCATATTATTGCGCATACCAGCCGTTCACCAGTTTAGTTGATTCAAGCACTCTCAAGTGTAGCCAACTTCAACCACCCCAATATGCTGCTGAGATATGGGAGGGCTCCACTGAGACTCGCTGCTTTGGCACAGAATTGGCGACACGCACCACTTTCGACGCTGCGTAAGAGGCCCCCTCTGTACGGCCATGACCAGGGGGACAGGATTAAGATATCGTTTTCACCAAACTCACAAGCGGAACCAGTAGGATCCATTCTGGCTGCTAATAGAAAAAGTTTTGCAAAGGCATTCAAGGATACTGATCTAATGAGTGAACCGGTCCCTGTAATTGACAATCCATCGCAGTTTGAGCTAAATCCTGAATTCATGAAGATCGTCCACAAGATCATAGGTGAGAATATTACCAATGAAAAGCTGTTTGGGCCCATCATCAACGTCAACAAGGATGCCAATATGTTCTATAGCATTTACGACCTTCGAGCGCCTCCAGCCTATGGTCGTATTCCAGAAGTTGAAGACACGCTTGGCATGGTGGAGATTCGCAATGGCAGTATCGTGGCCGGCAGCTACGATCCCAATTCCATGTATCGGCCAGTTTCAAGTTACGGGTTTATCACTCTTCCCGATGGCATCACCGATCTTGTTCGCGACGCTCTCGAAAACAAGTAACAAACTCACTTCTGTAACAATACATATATGGTTAATATCTAGCTAGCTAAAAAAGTCTTCCTTGACGTTCAGAAGAGTTGCGGCATTGTACCCTTGATCGGCCAGCTCCCATACCGACTGAGAGGTATGACGAGCAAGAATGTTCAATGGAGGGGACCCAGGCTTGCCCTGGGAAACGAGAATCGCCGAGTTGAGTTCTTCTGCAAGTGGAGAAAGCTCACTGCTGTCAAGAAGATGCGCAACATCTGCCGACACCCGCGGATCTTCATAGGCAAGTAGTGCAAATATTGAAGAGAGAGTCTCTTTGACACACGGAGTCTTGTCGTCGCCGTAATCATGACGCAGTTGTTGGCCATACTCTATGGCAGCCGCCAGTGCCCGCATGTGAGGAGGATTTCGTGCAGAAGATGGCTCGGCCGCAGATCCCGAGTCCGCTAGCCCGTCCATGCCGTCGTCTTCATCAATTATGGCTTCATCGTCACTGTCGTGGCCGCCAGGAATCGACGAACGAACGAGCTCGACAAACTTGCGGCATCGAAGTCGAAAGTTGATGAGGTAGTTCGATTCGAGAACATTGGGGTAGAATAGGTTAATCAGCTTGAAAGCGCCTTCAATGTCGCCAGCAAGGACCGCATTGCGAATACGTTGGCGATTGAGTGCACCCAGCGCACCCAGCGCACTTTTTTCATCGCCACATATACCATCTGAAATGCCAACGCCATCAGCTTCACTGCCCGGACCATCAAGCTCCATTTTGTTAGAGGCATTTTCAGACTCTTCGCCTATCTGGGCTTCCTTGGCTCTGTCCACCTCAAACGCCTTTGCCGTATCGAGATAGCCCACGTGCATGAAATAGCTCCAGACAAGCTTGGAAATGAATTCGTTGCCATCAGGGTCATCTTCAGAACATTGGGGGGCTGTGCGCGTCACGTCCTTGAGTACCTTTTGCTTTTCGTCGTAGACGTACTTCTCAATGTCGAAATAAAACTCCTTTTGGCCAAAGTTGGTTGCTATATGCTCCCCAGTTTTTAAACCCACAGATGCATACAAGGCACTTCCCTTGACATCCTGAAAAGCCGTTCCTAGCGGTACGCCGTTGCGTGTATAGAACACAGAGTTCTTTCTGAAGTTTATGCCACATCCAATAACATCCTTCTCCCCAATCTTTGGGCCATACGGCTTGCCTGGGCCCTGGCATGCTTCAATCCGCCCATCGTCGCTATGATATCCCCAGGTGCTGGGATCAGCACCAGGGATCTTTGTGAGACTCGACTCTTCATCGCACAGTCCCACAATCACGAGCTCGTCATTACCATGCCGCAGAATCTCAACCTCGTAGTAGTATATACCACACAAGGGCGAGATCGGCACGTTGGACCGTAGAGTTACTGTAGCATGCATCATGTTCTTTCCGGGCATGCCAAACTCCACCTCGCGGCCGTTGTCCAACAGCGTGACCGAACCGTCGATCTCGGTTCCCACCCACATTGACGGCAGAGGAGGCAAGCCAGCCTCACTTCTTGGAGCTACAGGAGACTCACCAACGCCTGAACTACCTGTTCCTGTAGCGCCGGACTGGCTTTGGGTAGCAGTACCCACCACTCCGTGGATCCGCTTTGCCGGCCAGTTTCCAAGAGCATCCAGCTGCGCAGCCCCCCGCGATGGAAATATCTGTGGGAGATGGAACTTGCTGGGATTAACGTTTGCAAGACTTTGCTTGTCCTTAGCAAATGGTTTGTAGACGCTATCTCGCTTGCTCCTTGGCCGCCCGTTTCTGCCGGTCCCACTATTGCCCTTTGTAAACGCATCGAACCGCTCTCCATACGCTGTCAGGCTCAGATAAGATGGGATCCAGTCCATATAAGCGTCGATATCCATGCTGGACGGCGGTCGACTGGGTCGTTCGGCCGGGGTGTTGTGACCAGAGTCCTTGACAGGCGTAAGGGTGCCAGTGGCATCTATAACATGCATAGGTTCGCTACTCCCCGGTATGACAATAGGAAATGGGTCCGGCTCTGGTACCGGAGATGCTGGATCACTTGGGGGCGGTATTCTGCTTGCCCGTCTTCCAGAATGCTGTAATGCAAACCCAATCGAGTTGCGGTTTTCTGCGTCGCTATTTCTAAAATCCATCCTGTGCTGCTTTGGCCCGCTATATGTCTGACAATATACGCACCTGATGTGAATTCACCTTGTTTCAAAACTCAATGATTTAGCGATCTGGTTGTCCAATGCCGTTGCCTGATAAACGGTTGTACCTGAGCGGGCTCTTGGAGGGGCGCCAGTTGATGCTTTGTCCCGTATTTACGAGAGAGGTATGATCGCAGTCAAGTGCAAGAGATCTATTCTATTTCCAGTCTAAGGAACTCCTTTCCAACCCGTGTGTTGTCGCTTGTGAATGGTGGGGGAAAGGTCCATAGTTGAGGGTGTTATCTAGCGGATATCACGTGAAGCGGTATGTGACGCGAGTGGATCCAAATTGCCACTGGAGAGAATTCCAGCAATGCCGTCGGGCAACTGCAAACGCCAAAATGCAAAAGTGGTAAAAGCTAGTAATTTAGACAAGACTCTGCGATCCGTTGAGGATTATTTAAATAAGTCGTTACATAAATGAGGTGAATCGTAAAACCGTCGTGAGGACATGCAGTTGATGCATATTTACATGCGGGTTGAAGCCGCTAAATAATCGTATAACCAACCATACCAAACTTTTTAGTATCGGTAATGGTCAGCCTTGTAAGGACCTTCGGAAGCAATGCCCAAGTACTCGGACTGCTTGTTGGTCAGAGTAGTGAGCTGAACGCCGAGGTGGCTGAGATGGAGGCGAGCAACAGTCTCATCCAGAATCTTGGGCAGAGTGTGGACGCCAATGTCAAAAGGACCCGACTTGGCAAACTCAACATGCTTCTTGAGGAACTCGGCATTCTTGGAGTTGTACAGAGCAATCTGAGCAAGGACCTGGTTGGTGAAGGAGCACGACATGACAAACGACGAGTGGCCAGTGGCGCAGCCGAGGTTGACAAGACGGCCCTCGGCAAGCAGGATGACATGGCGACCGTTATTGAGCAGGAATCGGTCAACCTGGGGCTTGATGTTGGTAACCGACTTTGCGTTTGCCTTGAGCCAAGCAACGTCAATCTCAATGTCAAAGTGGCCAATGTTGCACACAATGGCATCATTGGGCATCTGCGAAAAGTGCTCGCCAGTAATGATGTCACGGCAGCCAGTGGTGGTGACAAAGATCTGGCCAACCTTTGCGGCCTCGTCCATGGTCACGACCTGGAAGCCAGAAACTGCAGCCTGCAGGGCGTTGATAGGGTCGACCTCGGTGACAAGGACGCGAGCACCCATGCCGTGGAGAGCCATGACACAGCCCTTGCCGACATCACCGTAGCCAGCGACAACAGCAGTCTTGCCAGCAATCATAACATCGGTGGCACGCTTGATACCGTCGACGAGCGACTCACGGCAGCCGTAGAGGTTGTCAAACTTGGACTTGGTGACAGAGTCGTTGACATTAATGGCCGGAACCTTGAGCTTGCCCTCCTTCATCATCTTGTAGAGGTGGTGAACTCCAGTGGTGGTCTCCTCAGACAGACCGTAGCAGTCGTCGAGCATCTCAGGGTACTTCTCGTGAACAAGCGACGTGAGGTCACCGCCGTCGTCGAGAATAAGGTTGAGCTTCTTGCCGCCCTCAAAGGCCTTGAGTTGCTGCTCAATACACCAAATGTACTCCTCCTCGGTCTCGCC
>JAJLWU010000105.1:0-27008 GCA_030570855.1 Tardiomyces digboiensis | reverse complement strand
CTGGACTTCCGTTGCTTCTGATCGTTCCTGTTCAGTATCCATGGAGGGCGAATACTCTACCAATTGAGTAGTCTGGGGCTACTACCTCCGCCCGTGAGTACTGAATGACAACTAAAAAAAGTCAAATCACAAAGTGCTCAGGCTGACGCGTGTTTTTGGCACCACCACCCCTACCCTAATACAGATATCTATGCAGAATCCAAAAAACGACTGAACACCGAAGTATGAAATGCAACATGCACCAGTGTCACTGTGAGAATATTACCGGTCCATATCGAATTAGGCCTCCATGAGAACGCCTAGATACGAATTAGTAAAAAAGCCTAGCCGGTGAAAATGTTTCTTGGTCAATTCAAGTGAGGGCGAAGTCGAACCCGGCCGGGGTGGCACTAGTTGGTGTAAGTGACCCTTACTGATGCAGAGTCTCGTGAACGCGCGGCGTACCGCTGGGACTCGGTCCTCTTCATGTGCCACAAGAGCGTTAGGAATACAATAGGACGTGCGGGTCATGAGTAGAGACATGGCCACCAGTGGCGACAGCGCAGGCGAATTGCCACTGGGATCGGCTGGATCAGGTTCGTCATCAAGCAATAACAGCCTATCGAGACTGGGTCGAGCAGTAGCGTCCACGGCGTCGACGCTAGTGCAATCGCAATATGGAGATCTCAATGGGACTGTGTACCAACAGACAATGACAGAGATTGCACGGAGACCGCAGTTTCAGAAACGAATGTTCTCGTTTGCATCCCGGCGGACTCCCGTTGCAGTTGTCAAAGAGAGATCCAAGACCGCAATCGAATATCATGCGTTAACAGCGATTCCAGACGAGTTGCTTCGCAATGTCCCTGACGCAGACAACAATTTCAGCTTGTATCAAGGATTTCAAGCGCTACAGGAGGTAGCAGAGGGGGATGGCGGAGCCGGAGCCCTTGCAGACGATGGTGTGTTGCTGCTAACGGCTGGACAAGACGACGCTCGGGGCCCACAGGAGCTTCGCTCGGAGCAGGAACATATATCGAGGAAGCTAGACTTGATGGAAGTCCGGAAGGACCTGGCGTCTAACGAGATCCGCGAAATTGACTCCCGGATCGAACATTTACAAAAGCAGCGGCTCATTGTATTCGACCGCGTCGCAGAACTTGAATCCGAGGAGCTGCGGCTGGAGCAACGATTACAGCAAATCAATTCTGCACTCATGGAGCTCGAAGAGAATGATGAGGAGATAAAATTGGACAATCCAGATGAGCTTGTAGATGACCAACTGGTTAGTGATCGAGCCAAAACACCAGATTCAAGTGGCCTAGATGACAGTTTGGAGGATGGAGCAGCCCTGCTGAGTGAGAGTGTCTATGGAAAGCTGCAACAGGATATAAAGCAAACGAAGAAGAAACAAAACAAGCTTAGAAGACGATCCAACTCACGCAGGAAAACAATGCCGACATTGCAGCAATTCTACGTACCAGGCAAGGAAATCAGGACCATAGAGGCTCACAAGGACAGTGTTACTTGTCTCGATTTTGATATTCCATTTGGTACCATGGTGTCTGCATCCATGGACGATAGCGTGACAGTTTGGGATCTGAGCCGGGGTGTATCACTTGGAACGCTAGACGGGCATAATGCCTCGGTCCATTGCTTACAGATGGACAGCAATATTGTTGCTACTGGAAGTGCTGATGCCACAGTGAAGGTTTGGGACATTTCCCGTACGAGCGAAGCACTTCTCGAGACTTTTGAAGCACATCTCGGTGAAATTACTGCTCTCAACTTTCATGGCACTGTACTGGTTTCTGGCTCGGCCGACAAGACCATCCGTCAATGGGACATGACAACGGGTAGATGCCTTCAGACGTTAGACGTTCTGTGGGCGGCTGCTCAGTCTTCAATTGGTAGTTACCTTAGTGACCCTGACGAGGCGCGTTGGCGTCGCCAGTCAATGATTGTCGGCGGCGACAAGCAGGCTAATTTTGTGGGAGCGCTTCAGGTGTTTGATGCTGCTCTAGCCAGTGGCACCGCCGACGGAATCGTTCGGCTCTGGGATCTTCGTACTGGCCAAGTACATCGCACCCTTGTGGGCCACACTGGCGCAGTCACCTGTCTACAGTTTGACGATGCCCACTTGGTCACTGGAAGTCTCGATCGGAGTATACGTGTCTGGGATCTCCGGACAGGGACCATCTCTGACGCGTATGCCTACGACAAGGGAATTACTTCTCTGCATTTTGACGCCCGCAGAATTGTCTCTTCCAACAGCGAGAACACGGTGAAAATCTATGATCGCGCTTTGGAGAAACATAGCACTTGCGGTGCTGGCGAGGTCGATCCGTCTGCCGCAATTGTCAACTATGTCCGGTGCCGCGAGGGCTACCTTGTCGAAGGCCGCCAGGATGGACGTGTTGGCGTATGGGCATGCTAAGTATTGTACATAATTTTTTACTGCATTTCCGGCATTTTGTCACATTCTGACTTTGCCAGTTGCCTGGTGGCTAGGCATGAGATCTCTTGAACCATGAGACCTTGCCTGTGACTTCAATAACTCAGCGCTTCGCTTATGAGTATAAAAGGTCTCTCCATGGGCCATACACGACCAAACGGCCAAGTCCAAAAGCTAGAGCTATAAGTCATCAATTAATGCAAATCGTTAGATGAAGTCATGATATGGCGGCTGGTGGGCGATTAGAAGCGTGGATCCTTTGCCGCGGGCGTACGAATAGTACCCCAATAAAATTATTATCCCTCAGAAAACAAGAGTCAATATATCATCGCTCAATAATGGAGACGCTTTTCTTGACCGAATTTACAGTTGGCTCGTCCTTTCGTGGCCCTTCCGAGTCAACCGTATCTGCCCCGACGGGTCGCGCCTTCGCCGGACATGGAAGAATTTGTGGCGTTGCAACAGTCAAAATGGCAATAAGAAATGTAGTGGAAAAGAGAGATGTCGTCAGGCGCGAGCGGGCACTCGCGCTGTAAATCATGATGCCGCTGTGAAAATATGAAGCTGGCCCCCGTCCAAAGTATATTCAAATAGTCTGATTGGACGATATCCCTTACCCTGAAAATTTATTAGCCGTTCGTTACGCGATGACGAGCGGTGAGTTATGCAACTTCTACTGGAACTCCAAATATGCGGATTTTCGTTATGTACACTAGCGAGGAACTCGACCAAGGGAGCGCTGAGCAGCACCCTGAGGCATCGGGGGTCCCGCCTGAGGGGCGGCGCTCTCTTCGTTCTTGACAGTCTCGTCAACTGACAGGATCAAACAAGCAGCCTCGGTGGCAGACTGAAGAGCATTGATTTTCACGAGTGCAGGCTCCCACACAAACTTGGCAAAAGTGTCTGCAGGACCTTCGGAATCAAAGTCAACACCAGCCCACTTATCGCCTTTAGCATGACGCATCCGCAACTTATTAAGCACGTCAGTGCCGTCAAAGCCTGCGTTGTCACACAATTGACGAGGAATGACCTCGAGGGCGCGCGCAAATGCAGCCATGATGAGCTGCTGTTTCCCTGGAATAGTCTTTGAAAAATCTCGAAGATATTTGGAAATCTCCATTTCACAGGCACCGCCACCGCCAACTACAACATTGTTCTTGACAGCTCGCTTGACAATCATAATGGCATCATGCAAAGATCGCTCAACTTCAGCAATGAATTGCTCCGAACCACCTCGCAACACCAGCGTACACGTCTTGGCTTTTGGACAGCCCTTGAACAAGTTGTATCGCTCACCTCCAATCTGTCGCTCCTCAAATAGCTGGCAAGTTCCCAAATGCTCTGCAAGGATATCTGAAGTTGTCGACTGCACGTTTCCGCCAACTGCCTGCACAACTCTGTCCATATCTTCACTCGGAACACGACCAGCGCAGAAAATATTGCGATCGGCAAAGAACTGAGTGGCAAGGTCACCAATCGGAAGCTTGGACAAAACGACATTGGCACCAGTTGCCTCAATTGCCTCTAGCTTATCATAGATAATTTGCCACTCGGCGTCGACAACGCTCTGATATTCAGAGACCTTTTCCACTCGAACTTCTGCGTTGTCCTTCTCAGCCTTGAGCTCCAGCTCAACATTAAGACACAGAACTTTTGCATTGTTGAATTTCTTTGGCTGTTGCTCGAATCCCGCGTACGAAAACGTCTTTTTGAATGCCACGCCGTCCACAAACAGGGAATCTTCTATCGCGCCTCCCACAACCTTTTTGATTCCAATCAGCTTCTCGTCTAGATCGTCCTGGTCTAGGGTCAGAACCGCGTCAACAACCATTTTAGTGAAAAAAGGAGCATTGTTGTGAATAATCTTTGACGCCATTGCAGTGGCAGCACATCGCTCCAGCAGCTCCCTGAACTCCTTCTCGTCTGACTTGTCAACATGCTCGGCAAGCTCCTTGATCTTCTCCACCGCTAGCCGGCACGCACTTCTATAGGCCCTTGTAATTGTATGAGTCGAGACATTGTCCTCTACAAAAGTTTTGCTCTCTTTTAGCAACTCGCCTGCAAGGATTGTAACTGACGTGGTACCGTCGCCGACTTCAGCGTCTTGTGAGCGCGATATGTCAACAACTACTTTAGCAGCCGGATGCACGACATCCAAAAGCTTAAGGATAGTGGCACCATCATTGGAAATGGTTGTTTCTCCCTTGCCTCCCACAATGAGGATATCTGAACCCATGGGACCCAGAGTGGGCCGCAACGTGTCGGCTATCGCTACACAAGCATTAATATTGCTGATGACCTGGCCCTTGCCTTGAGATGTGTCCGTGCCTTCCTTGAGGACCACAATTGTCGGCGTTTGTCCGCCAAAGTTCATTTTGCTGAGAGTTTGTTGGACTGGTGTTTGGCACTCTAGAACCGTCTGAGTTGACGGCGCACCAAAATTCCAGTTCTAGCGTAGCATTCCTCAATTTACGCGTTTTGAACGAGCTGGTAATGGTGATTACTGATTAGTCCTGTGCGCCCCTGATAGGTGTTGTCTCAACGAAATGAAGTTTACAAGCTCTTCTAATGAACTAAATGTGGCCAACCACTTTGGGAGGATTGAAGGTATTAAGGAGGTCTCATGGTATGAAATAAAGGGAGTGCGGTTTAGTTGAATTATGCGTGCATCATCGCGATGTGACATTTTCTGGGCTACCAAATCTCCATCTCTCGTACGATCTCCGTTCGTAGATTATATTTACGGAATTTATGTCTTATCAACAATTTAGCAACAAACTTTAGATAAGCGGTCGACTTTGGCTACAGATTCCACTTTCTCTCCTGTTGTCTTTCCTCTTTATCTCAATTGCTTTCGTCGTCGTCGTCGTCTTCATCTTCTTCCTCATCTTCGTCTTCACTCCCTCCCATCTTCGTCTTCTCAGTCATCTTCGTCGTCGCTCTCTAAGAAGAATTGGATTGCTTTCTCATCGTCGCTGTCGCTCTCATATACGAAGAATTGGTTGCCTGGCTCATATTTTACCTTCTCATCGTCGCTCTCGCTCCAACGATACTGCTCATGTAATGACTCGACGAATTCCCTAGGAGTAGGGAGTTGATTGAAATCATATGACCTGACCAATCGCGGCACCGTCTCCACCGACATCGGCAAATCGCACGCTCCCGGCGTGCTTCTTCTTCGCACTATCGGAGAAGACTTCAAAAGTGCATGTATCGAGGTCTATCACATAAACACATTCGCAGAACACCACATGATTAGCAAATTCCAACTCTTTGTAATGATACACCACGTTCCCTCCGCCAGCTTTGCAAATGAGGTCAAGAATTCCAGCGCCAAGGGTAGAGGTCATCGACTCTGGCGCTATGTTGCCTCTGGAGACTTGCTCGATTCTATTTTCCGGGATTTCGCGAGCAAATCCTAGTCCCGTTTGAGGCGTTCGACGTTTCCAGGCTTTCGAAGAAACTTGAGGATAATCGGGCCCTGCACAGCTGGGTAGCCATCAAGTCGACAGAATTGGGCCACGACGAAGGCGCCTCTGTAGTAAACACAAGTAAGACTGCGCGTTCCCATTGCGAGTGAACGGTACAAATGGTTGTTGGCTGTCACAGACACGGAATAAATGAGGTAGCGCCGGTGAGGCATGAGGTAGTTGGCCAGGGTAAGCTTGCCAGCCAGCGTGGTGTTGGCTAGGAAATAACCTGAGCCTTCTATTCTAAAGGACTTGTGAACAGCCTGTTACGAGTACTCACATCTATAAGAGACCAGAAGGTTAATTGCAAGACAATTCATCAGTCTATAGCAAGATGTGGCAAGGAATCTATGTTCGCACATGATAGCAGTGACACATGCTCCTGTTGTTCCGACACCGCTACTAACATACTTATAGGGAGCTTGAGCAAATTCTAGATTAGAGAAAGGGTCTAGGAACCACTCAGCGCCCATTTGTGGTGGGAAGCACTATCAGCCTTGCTCCTGCAAGATCACCCCTGAGTCCTGCAAGTTTAGGCATCCAAGACATCAACATGCATCATAGTAACGTATCGAAAGACAGTGAATGTAATGCCGTAGTGACAACCTGTTAGACTCAAGAGATGAAGTTTATCTTGGAAAACTAACTGGGAGATAGCTAGAAGCTGTTTGTAACGGACTCGCCTGATCTAGCTGTCTGAGTAAGGACTTCATGAAGCTAAGGACTAGGGTGTGTTCCATACGCGGATACACGACGACTCCCCGTGAATTTGAAGAATAGACCTGTTGAATTGCTTGTACTGACTAGCAGACTTCTACTAATTGGTGACTAGTGGAAGATGTCTTTGTGGTGCTTTTAATGCTGCCGGCGGCAAAGAATACCCTACTCAACTCCGATAAACTCAAAATCATTCCCCATAGTATGCATTAGTTATTGGAGTGTTCCTGGGGCTTTTCGGTCATAAATGTTGAAACAAGCAGCCGGTGAAGGTCTGGGCGACGCAGAGGCTTAGCTAGGAAATGATCCATGCCGACCGCAAGACAGTCATTCATATTAGTCGAGTCGGCGTAGGCAGACACAGCCACTATAGGGCCCTGGAATCCTAGCTCCGCACGAATCAACTTGGATGCCTCGCGGCCGTCCATTATAGGCATCTGAATGTCCATGAAAATTATGTCGTAAGGGCTTGGGTTTTCCACGCCTCCTTGAGTCGTCGCTCGGACAGCATCAACAGCAGCTTGACCGTCGCCCGCAACGTCAATATCATCAAGACCCTCTAGCTTAAGCATGCGGAGCATAACCTCCTGATTCACCCTATTATCCTCGACCACAAGAATGTGAACAGGTACGGTAATCTTGTCGTCCTCGCGAGAACGGTACGAGCTCTTGCGCGTAACGAGTGGCGGGCGGACAGGAGCCGAAAGCGAGCTGGTGCTCTCGCTTCCAGCTGAAGGAGGCTGGCTAAATGAAATGGCAGGCATCTCAGCTGTGGGCGTACTAGTCGTCGAACCCATATCACGACCATCTCTTCCACTGACATCCTCAAACATTGTGGGTATTGGGTATGCAATATTCAATGACCGGTACTCTGGCCAACTTTCACTATCGAAAAGATCGTCTGACTCGTGTTCACCCGTACGTAAAACACGCAGCGGCACGCAAAACGTGAATGCCGAACCTTGACCGAGTTCAGAGCGAACACTGACAGAGCCATGCATGAGCGTCGCTAGCTGTCTACAGATGGATAGTCCCAAACCAGCCCCTCTCCTGCGCACAAGCGGCCCCTGATCTCCTTGAACAAATGCTTCAAAGATACGCTGCTGCATATGCGGGGCAATCCCTGAACCCGTGTCTTCAACCGTGAACCCGACCGTCATAAAATGCGGAGCGGCAGATGACTCCTTTGTCGACCACGAGTCCTTTGATGTGTGTGGGGAATGACGCTCAGCACCATTACCGGGAAACTGTTCAGACCTTGCTGACGCGCTAGAGTTCACCAAGGTGCCCGACTGGGCTGGTCGGACAATGGCGTTGTCACGACCGGCATCACTTTGGTCTTCGTGATGCTCCTCCCCGTTGGCTCCAAAAGATGACTTTGCCGGGCCCAGACTCGCTAGCGGTTGCATCTTCTGAACGCCATCAGGTACTGCAATGCTCTCCTCCTTCTTTGGCTCTGCATCGTCCTGGGCCACGATACGGACTCTGACATGGCCTCCTCTAGGAGTAAATTTTAAACTGTTGGACACAAGATTGATCATCACTTGCAAGATTCGATTGACGTCGCCAAAGAATATTTGATGATCGACGATTTCTTCCAGAGGGTCTATTGTCAAGATGATTCCAGAGGACCGACATTGCTCTTGAAAAATTGCCCTCAATTGAACAACAACCTCCGAGACTTTGAATTCCTTCTCCTCGAGATCCATCTCGCTAATTTGGTTTTTAGAAAATGAGAGTAGGTCAGTTAGCAGCTTAAGCAAGAGCTCTCCAGATTTGAAAATGACCTTCAAGGATTCTTTCAACCGAACAGGATCGTCGTCATTCATAGATACATCAGCCATGCCAAGAATACCATTAAGAGGCGTTCGCAACTCATGGGAGATATTTGCTAGAAACAGTGATTTTGCCTCATTTGCGCTTTCCGCAATGACTCTTGCAGACTCTATCTCCTTAGTTCGTTCTTGAACACGATCCTCTAGAATGGCGTACTGCTTTCGAAGCTCATCGGTCATGCTGTTAAATGTCGTTGTAAGCTCTGTTAGTTCGTCCTGCAGCGTCCTATCGAGTTCCACCTTGTCGGGAATGCGAAACTGGCCCTCCTCACGTTCTTGAATATCCACATCTCCTTCGTCTTCATTACCACCTGAGCTACCAGGTGAGGCATTTGCATTGCGGCTAAACCGTAATCTGCGCGATATCTTTTGTGTCCATTGGTGCTGCGTTTCGTCTTTATCTTCATCTCTACTGCATTCATCGTCCTTGCGTGAGGTCGAACGTCCTTTATCCCGGAGCCATGCTAACCATATTGGCGGCGGTCGGTCATGTGGGTACATTAGTGAGGTTGATTGCTCGGTCGCAGACTGCAATTTTCGTAAAGGCTTGACAGCCCAACCTGATAGAAACCACGTAGCTATGCATAGACCAGCACCAACAGAAAACAGGGAAATAAGCTGGGTATTGCGAAGGCGAAATAAGGGAGCGTACACATCGTCGTGTGATTGTACAACCAGGACCGCCCATTGCCGATTATCAAATCCAACAGGGGCTACTCCAAATGAGCTCTTGTCAGGGCCCGCATCTATTTTCGCAACAACCGTGTCATTTAACAATGCTGGTACTGCGTATGATCCTTCAGGAACTGTTTGATTAAAGCACGACGGGCAGCTTGATGTAGGGAATATGTACTTCACATCGCCATTGATGTCTTCAATGATCGATGTCGTACCTGAGTCGTCACTCAGTACCCCCGATATGGACCGTCCAGATACGACCATCGTAAGCAGTCCATAGACGTCGTTCACATCTCCCGAAGTTTGGGAAACCGTACGACTAAATGAAACCAAGTATTGACCACCCACTGCCACCGGTCCCAACACTACACCCGAACCCGCAATATAGTCTAAAGTTGTCGTGTTCAAGTAGCTTGATGGAAAAAGTTCGACTGGAATGGTGGCATTGTTCGGTAAGTTTGTGTTCACGACATTGGCTACCAACTGTAAGTTTGAATCATATAGACTCACAGAAGTGAAATCATCGCTCGATTCCACAGCTGCCTGGGATTGTTTCAAATCCGAGTTGTTTGCCGGCACGTATCCTAGTTCGTAATATGTAGCCAGTATCCCTTGAACGACATTACTGGTCGCGAGTAGAACTGTTTGGCTATCCATCGCCTGAATGGCCTGGGACACTTGTGATGCCTTCATTTGCGAAATTACCTTGAGCTGCGATTCTCTAGAGTTCAGAACGACGCTTCGATGACTCACATACTGTTTGTTAGCATTTGTCGAACTACAGTCCATCAGCTTCGTAGCAAGGCTCAGCCACGATCCTCACGCAATAGGCCATCCTGCACATATTGTGATAAAACATTCAAGCTAAACAGCATTACTAAAATCTATACACATACCGTAGCAACAGATAACACTCCGAGCGAGAACATGGCGACCACGCACACCAACAGCGAAAGCTGGGCTTTGAGCGAGAACCGTATTTGGCGCCCCATGTCGAAGGGAATAGGACAGCCAAAAGTTGCCTCTTACCTATAAACCAGCTATTGCGTCCTTTCTAACTTTTGCCACAGAATGAAACAAATCCCCGCAAACCGGGGCCCCAAACTAGTGTGATCTGGAGTCGAGATGCGAGGAAAACACTAGGCGCCCAAGGAGAATCCAAATATGTTAGTTTAGTAGATTCCGCAAACGGAGGGTCCAGTCCTTCCCATAGCAAATTTAGGAAAGTAAAATAAAATAATATTTTTGACGTATACAAGCAGGCGGTTCCTGTTCATTGAGTCCAGGGTAAATGTAGTGCCTATACAGTGAGCTCCCCAGCCCACTCACGCGGCATAACGCGAAATACTCGAATTTGGCCGGAGACCAACTCACTAAAGTCGTACGTCCCAGTCGCCACTCGTTTCACTCCACCAAGGTTTTGGTGGACAACTTGAACTAGGGGCACGCCACCAGAAGTCACTATAGACGTATGATCTGGGTCGCCAGATTTCATTTGCCGGATGACACGTCCTTGACCATCTTTGGTTTCGAAATAGGCATTTAGGAACTGGATTACGTCTCCACGACGCACCTCATCAAGTTGTAGGCTAGGAGAATATGGTCCGTGCTGTTCGTAAATGAGCGCCCCGTGGATAAGGTTCTGAGACGACATTGCACGTTCGGCAGACGAAGCCTTGATTGCCTCAGCAGCAAGAGTCCAGCATTCGCCATTTCCAACTTGGAGTCCAGTTTTTTGTTCAGACCACGTAGCAACGCCATCACCAAACCGCTGCCATGCTTCTAGCAGCTCATTATAAGACGGCGTCTGTGGTGGTGGCGTACCGCTCTCTGTAATACTAACCGTGTTGATAGGGTCGGCTTCGGACCATTGTAAGGTGTAGCGAGCAATAGAGAGGTCAGTTGGATCTCGAAGGGCGATCGTCACCGTCTTTGCATTTCCAGAGATCACTGTACTGTATGTGTAATTGCGGCCCCTCAACGCCGACGGAAGCTCCAGCGGCCCCGGGCTAGCAAACCACCCAGTATACAACTCTAGGTCCACCGGTGGCTTCGAATGCGATGGCTTGCTGTGATGAGGAACAGGAGGTGGACCATCATTATGCGGGATATATGAAGTCGATGGCGGTAGTGCGACGCCGCCGATCACCGTCGAGTTACCGCTTTGCAGACCAGCATGCTTCTTGGGAGGCAGTGAAGGCTTCTTTTTCGCTGGTACCGGGGGTCCCCGCCGTTCTGTTGTATCACTAACAGTTGCACCAGGCACTTGAGGGCTAACAGCCTGGGAATCGGCCAAAGCTTTTGACGGTCGGTGGCTGGCGATTTGGGAGGCAAAGTTTGGAGCCCCTGTACCAGTGGATAGGCGTGCCATGCGCTCAGCGAGCGACGGAACAGATCCGGAAGATTCAAACTCAGGAGAAGCCGGTTGGCGAACAGGAGGCGAAGGCGTCTTGCCCTCAACTGATATGTATGAGGGAGGCGCTTCAGGATGAGGCACTGGAGTCGTTGGTTTAGAACTCGGTTTGGCAACCGGCTTGGGGCCAGGCTTTGGACCGGGCTTTGGACCAGGCTTCGGCGGCTTAGTGGATGGACTGGGTACAGTAGTGGCAGCTACTTCAGGCGGCGCTATCGTACCTGAACGGGCAGCAGGCGAGGCTGGTACGGGACGACCGTACACTGGTGGTGGAGCAAATGAGTGTGGATCAGGAAGTGGAGCCCGAGGCGTGGGATCCTGTTGAGCTGATGCGGGTTGTGGGGGAGGAGAAGTTGATGGTACGCCTGAATCTGTAGAAAGAGAAGAAGGGCTAACAACAGGCGCATGAATACTGCCGGACCTAGGAGAAGTGGCGCGCAAGGAGTCATGTCGTCCAAACACAGGCGGAGGGGGAAAGGACATTGGATCCGGTAATGGAGCCTTGGGCTGTGTAGCCGGCTCGGTAGTGTTGGGCCCTGATAAACTGTTGCGGTGAGGCAACGCTGGGACCTCTCGAACCGGAGGGGCCGGCATAGGTGCATATTGTTGCTGGACATCACCGACGCGTGATTCACCATAGCTGGGTAGCTGATGGCCGTATTGCTCCTGCTGGGAAGGTGTAGATGTTGGAGCTTGCGAAAAATACGTCTGCCCGGTGCTAGCTGGCACTTGGGGCGATCCAGGAGAGAATTGCTGGCCCATTGCAGGTACCAACGGAGTTGTCTGATAAGCAAGCGCACTTGGTGAGGTTGGAGTCTCACGGGCTGGGGGCGGTGGTGGCTGAGAATACTGATGAGCAGGTTGACCATATGTTGGCGGAGCTGATTGTGAAGACGCTTCCGGTTGACCGTATGATCGCTGAGACAGTTGGGGTTGGCCGTATGTCGTCTGAGGCACTTGGGATTGGTTGTACGTTGGCTGAGGCAATTGTTGAAGCGGCCGGCCGTTTACTGGCACTTGAGGTAGCTCTGACAGTTGGCCATATGTAGGTTGGGACTGAGAATCCGACTGGGGAGGTTGACCATAGGCCGGCTGGGCAGGCTGTGGCGGGCGACCATATGAGGGCTGCAGCTGTTGACCGAATGCTGATTGCGCAGGCTGTTGAGGTTGAACTAATGTTGGTTGGACAGGCTGTTGAGATTGACCGAATGTCGGCTGTGGGGTCTGCTGCTGAGGTTGACCATAAGCTGGCTGTTGGGACTGCTGCTGATCTTGACCATATGCTGGGTGTGGGGTCTGCTGCTGAGGTTGGCCATATGCTGGGTGTGGGGTCCGCTGCTGAGGTTGACCATAAGCTGGGTGTGGGGGCTGCTGCTGACTTTGATCATATGCCGACTGCGGCGGCTGTTGAACATACCCCGTCTGGAAGGGCTGCTGCTGTTGACCGTATGCCGGTGGGGGAGGTTGCTGAGGTTGACCATACACTTGAGCAGTTTGCTGAGGGTGCCCATACACTGGTTGAGCAGGCTGCTGAGGTTGCCCGTAAGTTTGTTGAGGTGGTGGTGTGGGAAGCTGCGGTTGGCCCTGAGATAGTTGTGGCATTTGGCCGTACGACTGCTGCTGAACACTTGGCGGCAATGCTTGACCACTCGATTGTTGCGGCTGCGGCAGAGGCTGTTGGTACTGTCCCTGTTGCTGGAACTGCGCAGAAGGCTGCTGAGTTTCTGGGTATCCTGGCTGCGGTTGTTGCTGATATTGAGTCGGAGCTTGTGTGCTATAGGCGTTTTGTCCAACAGGAGCACTAGCAGCGCCATGCTTTGGAGGCGGCGGGAATGAGCGCGGATCTTTCAGAGCTGCTAGTGGTCTTGCATTCACCTCTACATGCTGATCTTTTGTTAGTATCGTGTCTTACCAAAAGTATGCCGTCAAATTGGGCTTTTTCACAGATTGCGCCGGTACTCCCGTATGTGACAGAGGCACTACCAGCAAAGCACGCATTGCACGACTCACAACCAGGGACCGCTGCAGAATCAATTTTGCTTAGTCGCTCAAAGCTCCAGTGAATCAATTTTGCTTAGCCGCTCAAAGCTCCAGTAAATATAAAGCAAGTCAGTTTTTATCATGATGACGTACCCGTACTTTTAGAGCTCATGCCAGGTACTTTGGCGGATATTGAATCCCTATACGTCTTCTCCCTCGCCTTTTCGGACAAGCCATTCATCTTCTCCCTGAAAGAAGAGAACGACATCGTGCTAGTCTGATAGGGCGTTGAGCAAATATATGGGAGCCGATTACGAAACGTTGACCGCTGCCAACACCAATTTCAACTGATATCCTAAAAGCTAGGATAGTTGAGCGCATTTGGCGATGTACTGCCAAGCGCGGCTGACGACAGCCGTACCATATCTTGTGCGACATTCTCGCGAGATATACAACTAGAGGCACAAAAAAGTGGGAACTGCTCATCTTCAGTACTCAAAGAACTCCAATCGCTAGAGTTGTTTTTAGAGCCACACGGAAGTTTCCCTAGCACAGACGCGACCGAAGAGGGGCGCCGTGGTGCTGACACCATGCCATCGTACTGTCCACGAAATGCTAGCTTGACCAATGTCGCAACCGTAATGATTAATTGACTACACCAATTTTAAAATTACCAACTTTTTCTTGAAAAAGAGCCCGACAGCGAGTTGTGTGTCGAAGGATTATGCATGCATAGCATCACCGCGGCAACCAAACGTAAACAGCGGACCATCCAGGGCCTATTTCATATACAATCTCACCATATTGGACGCCAGAGGGCGTCAATAGAAACGGAAAAGTCATTAAAAAAATACTGGGAAAGAGATCTTACTAGAATGGCCAATGGAGACGAATTCGAGGCTCTAGAGGTGATTGGAAGAGGCTCGTTTGGCCAGATCCGCAAGGTGCGGAGAAAAGGCGATGGGCAGGTTTTGGTGAGAAAGGAAATTAGTTATAAAAGCATGAATCAGAAGGAAAAGGCCCAGCTCATTGCCGAGTTCCGTATATTGAAGTCGCTGGTGCATCCCAACATCGTTCAGTATCTCCACCATGAGCATGTTGCCGAAGAACACATGGTGTACTTATATATGGAATACTGTGGAGGAGGCGACCTATCGGGGCTAATAAGGCAATGCAAGGAGCATGGCACGCGTGTATCAGAGAACATTGTTTGGCAGATCTTCACCCAGCTGATTCTTGCACTATATCGGTGTCATTACAATGCTGATCCCCCTCCGCCTGGAGAGGTCCTCGGTAGTAGTGGAGACTCAATGCCACCGCCAAACCCATCTACAGTGATACTTCACAGAGACATTAAACCAGACAATGTGTTTTTAGACGAGGATAACCAGGTGAAGCTTGGCGACTTTGGGCTCGCCAAAATGCTAGACGAGGAACATTTACTTGCAAACACTTATGTAGGGACTCCCTATTATATGAGCCCCGAAGTTCTCATGGACCAACCGTCGACGCCACAGAGTGATATATGGTCCCTAGGATGTGTTGTATATGAGCTATGCGCGTTGCATCCACCATTCCAGGCCAAATCCCATATGGCGCTATCACAAAAGATTCGCGAGGGGCTTTTCCCGCCGATCCCGGCCATTTACAGTTCGACGCTAAGCAAAACAATCACTGCTTGTCTTAGCATAAACCCATCACAACGTCCCACCACAGCTACATTGTTGACTCTCGACGTGATTAAGCTTGCGTTGCGGGATCGCGAGATCGTCGAGATGCAACGCAACCTTTTGATGTATGAAGAAAACCTGCATGCGTACGAGCAGGCTCTGCGCGACAGGGAGGAGCAGCTCAAGCGCGAATTCGAAGCACACAAGGAGCGGTTCGAAGCTGATATCTACCGGCGATTGGAGTTGCATTTTACAGAAGTAATTGAAGCAGAAGTTGACCGGCGAGTCAGGGAGCGGCTTGAAGCGTTACAAAGGATCCCTGCTCCCACGTCACCGAATGATACTTCTATGAATACCCCGCCTCCAACTGTCAACGGTGGCAGTGTCGCGACCAGCGGGGGCCGTGCAGCCGTTCGGGGACCCCGTAGTATCCGAGACAGCATTATCTCTCCTTTGAGGGAGTCGCGACAGCCGTTTGATGACATGTCCAACCATGTTTTTGTGCCAAGCAGCCCTCTAGTGCGTACTGCCGTTGACCGCAGCGCACTCGATCGGTCCAGTCCAACTGCTAACTGGCAGACTATAAAACCTCCAGTCACATCCCCTGCCCGCCAAACCGGAGTGCGTAACGCTACCGCAAAGGCGCGAGCGATGGGTGGCCATATCGGTAGGAGCACGGTGCAACTGCCCCCGCCTAACAATGCCCGAGTATGGGATGAAAATATCCATGGAGAAGATATGCCGTCACCGTTTCTACGCAAATGGGAACGATCAGACCCATCGGGTATTGGTCGTCGCTCGGATGTTCCCTCGTCCCTTGACTCTCAATCATGGCGCCTGTCTCAGTGATTGCCTTTGAATTGGGACTGCCTGGCCACAGCACAACCACCGAAAGTGAGGACCAAGGCACACAGTCGCCTCGATTTGATGGAAAGCTACCCCAATTTCACAATTTCAGGCCACCAAGATCGCAGAGCCAAGTCAGTATTTATATCTATTGGGAATAATATACGTTAATGTTGTCACCATTTCTTGCCGGTGATACGTTCGTAAATCTCAACGTACTTGGCTCGAGTCTGCTCCACAATGTCATCCGGGAGTGTTACTCCATCAACACCGACCTTGTTATTGTCGGTAAGCCAGTTGCGGAGAAATTGCTTGTCAAAAGACTCAGTCTGACGAGAGCCCACGGTATATGACGTAGATGGCCAAAATCGAGAAGAGTCAGGAGTAAGGACTTCATCGAGAAGCACAATTTCGCCATTGTCATCAAGACCAAACTCAAATTTTGTGTCTGCAATAATAATGCCCTTTTCTCGCGCGTAGTCAGCTGCCTTGGAGTAGAGACGAATCGCAATCTGCTCGAGCTTCTTGGCAACATCGGCCCCGACTATCTGGGCCGCTTTGTCAGGGTGGATGTTCTCATCATGCTCTCCCTGCTCAGCCTTGGTACTAGGAGTGTAAATCGGCGTGGGGAATTTCTCATTCTCCTTGAGACCGTCTGCAACTTTGATTCCGTGCACAGTGCCCTGCTTGACGTATTCCTTCCAGGCAGAACCAGTGATGTAACCACGCACAATCACTTCAAGAGGCAGCACTTTGTAACGACGAACGACCATCGAACGTCCCTCAATTTGATTGCGGAGCTCCTGTTTCTCACTGAAAACGGCAGGCAGCTGTTCAAGGGCATCTCTACCATCCCAGTGAGATTTGATCTCATCTTTAAGAAGGTTGAACCAAAACGCAGACAAGGCAGTAAGAATCTTACCCTTGTCTGGAATGCCGTTATTGAGTACAACATCATAGGCCGAGATACGGTCAGTCGCGACGAACAGAAGCCGGTTCTGGTCTACCTCGTACAAGTCTCTGACTTTTCCCTCACCGATTTTCTTGAGAGATCCACCGAGATCCGTTTTTACAACAGTTGCCATTGTATATTGATTCGTGGTAGCTGCGATTGCTTGAGCTTGCCTGCTAAAAAAAATGTCGTCGTTGACTCAGTTTTCTATTGCCCATATATCGTTATCGGGTACAGCCGCACATCCCTCGACAACCAGCGGCGCCCACTAAATTTCCTAGCCGCCTGAGAAAGGTTTGATCGAAGTATTCTACTGAATCTCAGTCGTCAGAATCGGAGGAAGGTCTCCGTCTGTTTAAACACAACGGAACAGGTTCTATGGCGTTGAGATCACAACCGGAAATCGCATTGGTAGCAGCCACCAGACCGATGAGGGCGTCCAGGTAACGGCATTGATGTCATCCATTGTCAAAATCTTTTGTGGATACTGAGTAGGAAATGATCATGAAAGTGAAATATAATATATACAGGCAGGGGACGGCTATGAGAGGCGTCGGCAGGCTCATGAGATCATAACTAATTCTCCGGTTCAAAGGAAAACGACGTGCCGCAACCACATTTGGACTTTGCATGTGGCGATGTGATCTTGAATTGGGATCCAATCAGTTCAGTGGCATAGTCTATTTGCGAATCGCGAAGTAGCTCCAAGGACGAGTGATCTATCACAAACTGAGCACCATCGAGCTCGAAAATCGCGTCTTCTTCAGCGGAGATCTTATCTGTGGTTTGAAGTTGAAATATATATTGAAATCCGTGGCACCCTCCACTCTCCACGCCGATTCGCAAGAGCTCATTAGGAACTCCGTCTTTCTTCTTGATCTCGTTCAGTTTCTGAGGTTAGACGGTCTACAAAAAGGGGCCCAAATGAGAACCCAACATACCTGTGCAGCCCTTTCAGTGACCATAACGCCCAGAATCTCTCCATTCTCCGACTTCAGTGGATTTGTAATCTTGAGTTTTGAAAGCGGACCCAGCGTCGGCGTCCGAATCCGGGTACTCGGGGTGGTTGTGTAGAACTTGAGCACATTACTGCACGCAACTACACCGCGAATAGCGGTTACCGAGCGATACGGTCTGACAGACATTAACTGTCGAGCTAACATTGTGCGCCGATGACAACCGGTGGAACTCAGTCCCAACTTCAAAGGAGTAATATGCTGCATCGAAATGCCGGGACTTACATATATGCCGAGTATATGTTCCCATCAGGAAGCATTTCGACGCTATTGGGGTATTGGAGTCCAAGTGTACACTCAGGGACTACCTGTGATCTTTCCAAATCAGAAATACTGTTTTCGCTTTGGCTGCCGTAACTTTGGTGAAACGAGTCAAACAGGACCAGTTGAGCCGAGGATCAAAGGCTCTGGGCTAGGGCTCACCATGAAGACCCCACAATTTTAGACCATGGTCTTTTGCAGTGGACGCTAGACACTCCAATTAGTTCACAAACGTCTATGGGTTCTACAGAACAAGCGGCATACGTGCTGCGGTTCATCCTGTCTACAAAGGAGTATGAGCGTCTGATTCATAAACTTGGCACCCAAGCGAAGCCTTTGGAGAGGCACGTGCGACCGGTAGATCTCGAGAAAAGCGAGCGACAGCAAGGAGATTGGGTTCAATATCAGTTTCGTACGCATACAAGACTATTTGTCAAATCATATGTGATTGTTAGTGTACTAAATGTCGCCATACTAGCCCGCAGGGGTCGGCCAGTAGCGGCCGGGAAACTCGCGTCGGCTGTGGCACTGATCCCAACACTCTACAAGATTGCCGATGCAGTTTTTGCACGGTCCGGGCGAGCTATGCGTGATACAATTATTCCAGTTCCTCGTCAACAGTGGCTGAAATCATCACTCAAGCTGGCTCGACCGTTCCTGAGCGGAACCGTTGCTGGTACTGGGTTTGCGCTGTTCCCGTTTGGCCGTGAGGTCATTGCACTTTACGTGGCCACCAAGGCGGTCGAGTATATTTACAACTGGCTTGATGACGAAGGGTATATGGAGTTCAAACCCCGGATTTTAGGAACATGGGCATTGTTCCCATTTGCGTTTTCCCAGCTTTTCTACACATATATATTCCATCCAGAATGCTGCCCTGCTACGTTTGTGCGCATCATGAACCGTCTATCATCAGGCTATCTTCCAGTTCGGCCTGTTGGGTTCCCAGTGGACGAGAAATGGCCCGATACAACTCAGGTTGTCACGGCGATTGCAACCATTTCGACGCTGCGATATCCCAAGTTTGAGTCGCCGATATTGTATCCTCGGGCTAGCAGCCTTCCTGACTCGCTATCTTTTATCGAGCCAGTAGTTTCGATGGCCCATCCAGCAATTGACACTTTGACTGGGGCTCTCACCCACCCTCACGAGCCGTCTGAGTTTCGGGTTTGGACTGAACATGTATTGGCCAAGTATGGCTCGGTGTCTAAATACGTTTTTGGTTTCTACGTCATTGCAGGGCTGCTGTTGCGACGAGGGCGTTCGCCTCAAGGGGTGCTGGCCAGTGCGTTCGCAAACGGGATCCGCACGACCACGTTTGCCGTCATGAGTACAGCGTCTGCATGGGCCGGGATTGGGCTTGCTCAACAGATTTTCAACAATAAGTTTATCCCTGTCCAACGCTATCGACTTATTGGTTTCCTCGCTGGGCTGTGGGCTTTCACAGACCAAGTGAGCGGCTCTGCCCGCTTTATGTATGCCGTTCGTTTGGCCATCCAGGCATGGTACAATACGCACGTTCACACACGGCGTGGTGGTCGACCGCTCATCAAGAATGGCGACGTCTACCTGTTCGCGGTTGCCCTTGGGGCTATGATGGCTGTTTTCGAGGCTGCTCCAGCGTCTGTGCCTGGTCCTCGTATCAGGAAAGTCCTCAATTACATTCGCACTGGTCGTGCGGTTGATCCTATCCAGTCGTCGTCCAAGTAGTAGGTTACAATTATATCTTACTTCCCCAGGTGACAGACCATCTCGGGTTACCGATTGCTTCTACTCGTTTCCTGACGCGCCACCTTTGAATAACCGCAACACATTATATGGTAGGTAATCTCTCGGATTAGAGAGAGCCGTAACTTGACGATCATTGTGGAAGCTTTGAGAGTGCGTATTGCTCACTTGACGGTGGCATGAGACCCATGGCTTTTGAATTTCCGCTTGAGTCAAGTATACAGCTAATGAAGTACGTGTTCAATTAAATGCGCTTCTTGTGTAAGATTCTTTCAGAAATTAGGTGTGATCCTGTAAGTGATTTGGTTTACCCGGGAGAATGGTAAAAGTGATATTTGAAGATAGCCGGGTTAGGTTTTACTCACTATACCTTGTGTTGCTGGTTCGTGTGCGTATCGTCGCATCACAAGAGCACATAACAAGAATGGACACGCCGATCCCGCCTCAGGATGACAGAGCGACAGAAACAAAGGATATCATTCTTAATGCTGGACGAACGCCATATCCCGCGGCTTTAGCCTCTATTTCTCGTATGTCTTATTGGCGGATTTGGCTCGCTAAAGTGCGAACAGTTGGACTAACGATTTGACTAACTTTAGTGGCACTGCATTATCCGTTTGCATCGAGCGCAAAGCATATAAAGCCTACAAAACTGGGCTCACTCGGGTTTGGTGCTGCGTTTGCACTAGGAGGTAGGTGATTATCTGCACAGCAACTTTGCGACTCTGGGTAATTTGTCAGAGGACTAACGCCAGGATTCATGATCTATGATGGCGACGCCGTCAATGGTGCCGGATTCACGTCCGCGTGGAGTATATTGTATTTAATGGTTAATGGTCGGGCTGCGATCCGCCAGTTCAGGCCCCTACCAGCCCTGACCGCGGGAATCGTGTCGTTTAATGCGGTCAATTATGGAAAAACGTTTTTCTTTCCACCCGGAGGGCGCTTATAACTCTATGGAACGTATACCCAGATCCGAGGAGTTCAATTCGCTGTTGAAGACGCGTTGATATTGTTCCTTCAGCATTGCGTTGGCCAACAAACGTGGCAAGATAGCAAAAGCCAGTGTTATACTGACAGTCACTTGAATTGAGGTCTTATGGCCCGATGTTGCCAAGAAGTATTACCATGTAATAGTTAAAAGCTGGCGTTTCCCATCTTGTATGGAAAGCTACCCACATACTCACACGAGTCTCACACGGATCTCACACGGATCTTTTTTGTCTAAGTCGCGGGCAATATTACCATACGTGTTGCGAGTGTTTTGACACGTATGTTCTGACGGAGACTGTCCCGGTCACGGTATCCTGGACTTGAAAGAAACCCGGACAACCTGGTCAGCTCTTTGGCCAAACTATATCGCGAGCCCAAATGCGCAACTAGTACGTAAAGTCGCAATATGGTACAGTCTACGACATCGATTCAAGAGTAGTAACAACAAGTATAGCTCTTGATTTCTGTCAGGAACGGCTAACACCGTAAGGTTATGTGCACCCTGCGCCCACGACATGTTGATAAAAGTGCTAACAAGCCAGCAACGTTTAAGTCAACAATGTTCACAGGCTTTAATTTGCCTCGGGCGGTGGCCACTGTAAATAGATTATAACGCTGCTCTCACAAAACTACTGCTGCTACTGCCAGATACTGCAATCGAAATTAACCAGACCCTTGGAGTCTTCACCATGCAGAACCGCGCGAGCTTAAATGAGCCGCCACCCCTAGGTCGACTAGCACATGCCAAGAGGTTGGCGTGCGCGCCATGTTTAGGCCGTGAAAAGTGGTAAAACCATGCCAAGCATGAAAAGCTATCTTCAAGTAATGCCGTGTCTCATATTGAGGAGTGACATACAACTACCCTCATTGCACGTGGACCAAAGACTGCTCCCATGAGGGCAGTTTGAACATCTGACCCGCTGGCCCCAAATTCGAATGACGCCGTGAACTCTCCGGCAGGTTGCATTGCTGGCCAACTGCTAGCATAATCCCGGACATAACACATAGGATAATTGCCTATGTGAACAACTCGTACAAGATATTGAAGAATGCCTGGCTGGGCACATGCACGAGGTTTATTTCTACCTGGCACGCGTGCATGATAAATATCCTAGTATTCGGTTCTCCAGCTAGCGCGACCTAGACGTATAATACTCTGGGTCCTGGGTCCTGTTTGCATAATTGGAGATTACCCTTAGAAAAAACCCCCCTAAAGCAGGCACCCTCCAGGGCTACGTACGATAGCACAAAGCAGGGCCCCTTCCGGGGTTACGTAACGAACATCGACGCTTGTGCGAGATCTGAATTAATATGTCACACGGCTATACGGAGCTAACGGCATTATCCGCAGAACATGACATATTCTTAGGCGTCTGGAGTTAGCGGGAGGTCCGGGTCGCTTGCATGTCCAAATGAGAAAAAGAAAAAGAACGCTAGAGTGTCCGGTCTCTAAAGATAATAACGCCATTTAGAAACGGCACTAGAAACGCGAGCGCCGACGTTCAAGCCTCGCCCACGTGGGCCATTTCGCTGCGAACGAGTTCGCAGGCTTAGGGGACGCTCTCGTCAGGTCATCATCACCACGTGCAACTTTTCTGTTACTTCTCTGTCAATACACGACTGAGTAGGCGGACGCTGATAAGTTGTCGAATCTTCATGGATGCTGTATACATGGATCCACTAATCGCTTCACTCTACAATGTGCAATTCAACTATCTGGTCCTAGTACATCGAGTTAGCGGATCGCTGCCGATCTCTCGGATCGGCGCCGTGTACGTTGCAGCTCGCTACTGGGCATGTCCAAGCCAGGAGATTGAATGGCCAAATTTCACAATTCGCTCACAGGGAACTAAAGTCAGGTTGCTAATAGCAGTGATTTATGGCTCTATACACCATGCTGGTCTTGTTGCGGAGCGTGACGTAGATTCAAGATTGCCAGACTGGTAGATACCAAAAAGCGCAGATCCGCTACGGCGCACTCCTATATTTTTGGTGACCCACGTTTTCAGTCAAATGTGACCTGTGACCGCACCCAGCTCAAACATGTAATTGAAAGATTCTCGAACAATATGTTGGTCGAGCACCGCCGTATCATGCACGGCGCCCGAAAACGGCCCTGGTGCGGCGGCGCCTGATCGCCAACCCCCGGACAGTTTAAATACTGAGACCAGCCCACTCAAATTTCTGCAGTTGTGCAGATTGAATTCGCTGCTCGCATATTCTTTCTTCAACCCATCTAAATCGAGGCACATAAGTGTAAGTACTATCAGATGACAGATCGCGACCGCTGTTTTTTTCATCCTCGAACGAGGAGGGGCCGGTATGAATAGACTTGTGACCAGCATTTACAATCGCTTCAGCATGTTCCTTCAATAAACTCAGTCAGTGATGGCATGAGCTGTTGGCGTTGCTGTTGGTTGTGACACCACAACCCTGTAGCAGGTGATTGCACCATTCCCTGCCTCCTCCACACACTCACGACAGATAATCCAAAAATGGGCATCGTCGGAAACTGGGCAGCAACTGTCAGAAATGAAGTGTGTCCACCTTGGAATACTGCTCGAAAGGAGGAGCATGTCGAGGATGAATACACTCGTGGTATAGATATTGCACCAGAGGATGGGGCTCGCCGGCCCACTGCTGGTGTCGAGTCAGGTAGAAGTGGCCTGGGCAAGTATGGCTCGGTAATAGCAGCGGGTGCTGGTCTATTTTCCGATGGCTATGTAAACAACTCCATCTCGAGCGTAAACACGATTCTCAAAAAGGTGATGGGCCCAAAATACACTGATTCTCGTGCCCAGAGTAATGTTGCGTCGATTGCGTTTGCAGGCACAGTATTTGGCCAGCTGTTTTTTGGATATGTTGCTGACTACCATTCACGAAAGCTGGGAATGATTGCGTCAACAGTTATTCTTATCGTTTTCGCTATTCTTGCCGCCGGTGCCTGGGGAACCGACGGTGGCTACGGCTATGGTATGCTTGCTGCTCTCACCGCGTATCGGTTCTTTCTCGGTATTGGTATTGGTGGTGAGTACCCTGCAGGCTCAGTAGCTTGTGCTGAAGCTTCCCAGCAGCTTAGTCGTGGCGCTCGTAACAGGTGGTTTGTTCTATTTACAAACTTTATGATTGACTCTGGATTCGTTGTTGCTGCTTTCGTGCCGCTTGTACTGCTGTGGATCTGCGGACAGGATCATCTCACGCCTGTATGGAGAATCACCCTTGGTCTTGGTGCAATTCCTCCTTGCTCGCTTCTTATCATGCGATTTTACTTCACCGAGAACCCACAATTCAAAAAATACAACATGAAACGCGTCCGCATGCCTTACTGGCTCATTCTCAAGTACTACTTCCCTCGCTTGGTCGTTGTGTCGTTGATCTGGTTTATTTATGATTTCTCGTCTTACTCGTTTGGAATTTTCTCGTCCCAGATTCTCTCTATCATTATTCCCGAAGGCTCAGATGACTTGTACAAGACTTTTGGATGGAATGTCGTCTTCAACTTGTTTTACATCCCTGGCTCGTTTGTGGGTGCATTTGTTTCCGATTATATCGGCCCTCGGTTGACTCTTGCCATTGGTGTTGGCCTCCAGGGCATTATTGGTTTCTGCATGGCTGGAAAATTTGAGTCGCTTTCCGCAAATGTTGCTGGATTCACGGTTGTGTTTGGTATCTTTACTACTTTGGGTGAATTCGGACCTGGAGATAACATCGGCCTCATTGCGTCAAAAACTTCCTCTACGGCTATTCGGGGTCAGTACTACGGCATTGCTGCCGCTATTGGTAAGATTGGTGCTTTTGTTGGTACTTATATCTTCCCGATTATTATTGCACGATACGGTGGTAACGACACCCCTCCTCGGCTCGAGTCTTATACTGTACCGTTTTATATCTCTTCGGCTCTGTGCATGGTTTCTGCCTGTTTGGCATTATTTGGCCTACCTTCGCTTACTCAGGACGCCGTTAACGACGAGGATATTAAGTTCCGAAACTACCTTCTGAACCACGGCTTCGATATTTCCAAGATGGGCGATGTCGAATATATTGACTCTGAAGATCAGTATGTCGATCAGACTGGTTCACTAGCTGTTTCCGAGGAAAGAAAATATAAGTAATTAATGTAGCACCTTGTTAGCCATAACCTGTCCTTTTTCTTCTGCCGGCCACCCGTATTACATGAACCACCTTACAAGGGCCAAGATGTTAACTCGAGCACTGTGCCCGTGTTGAGCTTTGAGAACGAGCTCAGAACGAAGATAATGAACTTCAGGAGGACTCAAAAAAATACCAAAGTAGCTCGCACCCGGGCTCGAACCGGGAACCTCAAGACTTGCAATCCCACGCGCTACCGTTGCGCCATACGAGCGTCGTAAGAACCGGAATTCGAAGAAATTATCAGAGCTCTTAGGAAAATAACTACAAAATAACCAAAATATCACACAACAGCAAATAATAAGTTATCCAAAAAAATAAGGAAAAAAATGAATTTTCCCAGCTCCCGATTTCTTTTGCACTTTAGAGAAAAACTCTCCTTTCTATTAAAAACTCTACACTACCTGAATATATTCGTAGTAGACAGCAGTTCCCTCAATATGAGCATCAAGTGAAATGTGCTCATCAATGGTGTGGTAATTAGGCGGTGAATCAGGTCGCAGTGGAGTAAATCGGTAGATGTTATCCGTCAGGTCCCAGTAGTACTGGGTATCGGTATTGGGGGTGTGAAGAGTGGGTGATACAACAACGTTCTTGGGAGGGAACGCCTCGCCAGTCTCCTGGTCGTATATGTCTCCGCCAAAGTCCTCATACACGTGGCGAACGACCCCCGCAAAGTCATTCCAAGCAGCAGTATTCCATGGAGTAACCGGAGCAGGCACTATGGGCGACACAACATATTGCTCCAGCTCAAAATATTCTGCGGGGTTAGCACCCTTGCGGAGCTCCTTGCCAAATGAAACGACGCCCAAATCGTAGAGTTCTGCGACCTCCATGACGTTGCTGGTCAACTTATCGCGAATGGTGTCAAAATTGTCATGGACAGCCACTCGGTGATCAACAGCGAGTGTAACCATCTCAGGAATTGCATTAATCTTTTCGCCACCGCGGACAATGTCAATCGACTGTGAAGTCTGCATGATGTAGCGGACCATCCTGTTCGACTGGAGAGCTCCAACAAGCTTGTCGCGAGCAACACTACTCTTGTTAGCATTAAGAATAGTGGACCGCATGCCGTCTGGCATGTCATCTGAATAGACTGCAACACATTGCAGATACTGGAGGAACGGGTTGTTGAGGCGAGGCTCATACGGTGTAGCCTCGATCTCATGGGCAACGTCTCCCATGACACCAATGGCAGTATGGTCTGGGGGAATAGAAGAATGACCGCCAATCATTGAGAGCTTGATCTCGACACCGTAGCGACCTTTCTCCGCAACTGAGATACCAGCCATGTTAGTGCCCATGACATGAACAACGCCGAATCCGCCCTCATCAACAAGCGAATGGAATGGACTATCAGTGCCATATCTCTGCTTGAGGTGCTGGGCAATGAATTTTGCACCATAACGGCCAGAGCTTTCCTCGTCGTATCCGAAGCCGGCAATGATTGTACGTTTCGGCGTGAATCCCTGCTCCAACAGAGCCTCAATGGCATCCATAACGTTTGTCACACTGTGCTTTGTATCAGCAGCGCCACGGGCCCAGATGTTCTTGCCGTCAAAGTGAGCACTGAAAGGGGGGTACGTCCACTTATGCAGAGTGTCATTAGGGACCGGCACAACATCGAGATGCGCAGTGAACAAGACAGGTTTCAGATCAGGCTCAGAGCCTGGCCAAGTGTATACGAGACCAAACGAATTGACAACTTCCTTCTGCAAGTTCTGGCGAATAAGCGGGTACTGGTTGTCGAGCACTTCGTGAACCTGCGAAAATGTATCCCAGATCGGGTCCTCTCCTGGTGGGCCGCTGTCATCCCGACTAATAGATGGCACACGAAGGATAGCTTGCAAATTCTCGAGAGAT